>JAJHIY020002164.1:0-90000 GCA_022114975.2 Lampris megalopsis
ACGACACGACGATGTTTTAAGGGTTGTATATGTTATATGTTAAGGGTTGTATATGTTATATGTTAAGGGTTGTATATATTACATGTTAAGGGTTATATATGTTATATGTTAAGGGTTGTATATGTTATATGTTAAGGGTTATATATGTTATATGTTAAGGGTTGTATATGTTATATGTTAAGGGTTGTATATGTTATATGTTAAGGGTTGTATATGTTATATGTTAAGGGTTATATATGTTATATGTTAAGGGTTGTATATGTTATATGTTAAGGGTTGTATATGTTATATGTTAAGGGTTATATATGTTATATGTTAAGGGTTATATATGTTATATATGTTAAGGGTTGTATATGTTATATGTTAAGGGTTGTATATGTTATATGTTAAGGGTTATACGTATATGTTATATGTTAAGGGTTGTATATGTTATATGTTAAGGGTTATATATGTTATATGTTAAGGGTTGTATATGTTTTATGTTAAGGGTTGTATATGTTATATGTTAAGGGTTATATATGTTATATGTTAAGGGTTGTATATGTTATATGTTAAGGGTTGTATATGTTGTATGTTAAGGGTTATACGTATATGTTATATGTTAAGGGTTGTATATGTTATATGTTAAGGGTTATATATGTTATATGTTAAGGGTTGTATATGTTATATGTTAAGGGTTGTATATGTTATATGTTAAGGGTTGTATATGTTATATGTTAAGGGTGGTATATGTTATATGTAGCTGAGAAGGTATATTCCTTGTGCCTCTTTAAACCAAATGGTGTTATTGTCTAATCGGAGTCAACATTGACTGACTTTTCCACTCGCTGTGCGCTCAGGGATCGTATGGAAAGGTCTTCTAAGAGGTAATACACAGGAAGGCTCTTTATCGAACCCCTGCCAGAGGATCTCATGCGTCCTGAAGCGCTGGCGTTAGAACATCCTGAAAACACACACAGCCATGCTGAGTATGCTAGCATGACGACATACTATGCCGAGTAAAACCATGCTGAGGCCATCACAGTAACGGCAGGTGCATCGTACCTGAGCTCGCTCTTCTTCTCACATCATATTTGGTTGGCATTCCTCACCAGACGGTCACGTTTTCCTCGACACTGGACAGTAGAGACGAACGTCTGGTTTGCTTGTTTGGTGTCAGTGCCACACCAAAAGGTCTTTAAGGGCAGCCAGTTGTGTTGATAAGGATAATGCAGCCTGATGTATCAGTGCGCACAGACACACACAGACACACACACACACACACACACAGCAAGACAGTAGTCTAGTCTTGCACACAGCAACTTCTGTTGGGTGACTGTTAATACAATGTGGTTACACTGGCTCCTGTGAAATCCTGTCATTCTCTCTCTCTCTCTCTCTCTCTCTCTCTCTCTCTCTGTGTCTCTCTCTCTCTCTCTCTCTGTCTCTCTCTCGCTCGCCCTCTCTCTCTCTCTCTGTGTCTCTCTCTCTCTCTCTCTGTGTCTCTCTCTCTCTCTCTCTCTCTCTCTCTGTGTCTCTCTCTCGCCCTCTCTGTCTCTCTCTCGCTCTCTGTGTCTCTCTCTCTCGCTCGCCCTCTCTCTCTCTGTGTCTCTCTCTCGCTCTCTCTCTCTCTCTCTCTCTCTGGGTCTCTCTCTCTCTCTCTCTGTGTCTCTCTCTCGCTCTCTCTCTCTCTCTCTCTCTCTCTCTCTCTCTCTCTCTCTCTCTCTCTCTCTCTCTCTCTCTCGCTCTCTCTCTCTCTCTCTCTCTCTCTCTCTCTCTCTCTCTCTCTCTCTCTCTCTCTCTCTCTCTGTCTCTCTCTCTCTCTCTCTCTCTCTCTCTCTCTCTCTCTCTCTCTCTCTCTCTCTCTGTCTCTCTCTCTCTGTCTCTGTCTCTGTCTGTCTCTCTCTCTCTCTCTCTCTCTCTCTCTCTCTGTGAAAGAGGAAATGAATGGATGGTAGTCGGTCTGTGGTGAAGACAGGGCTTGGGGCCTTTGAAGAAGACAGATACCAGGATCCGGTTCGACTGAGATGACCGGGACGACACTAAGCCGGAGATAATGCAGTATGTCACGGAGTGAATTCCAGGGTTTCAGTATGACACGTCTGTTTTTCCATCTTTTTGTGCGTCTATTTTCCGATGTTAATGTCTCTTTGTGGTGATTGTGCAACTCCTACATGCATGTAACGTACATTCAGAGATTCTAACAGTTTTGCAAATTTTTCCCACTCTAAAATATTCTAGTGACGTATTATTTATTTATTTATGCGCCCTTTATCTCTCTAATTGTACCCGGCCAGTTACCCCGCTCTTCCGGGCCGTCCCGGTCGCTGCTCCACCCCCTCCGCCCATCCGGGGAGGGCTGCAGACTACCACATGCCTCCTCCCATACATGTGGAGTCGCCAGCCGCTTCCACCCGACAGTGGGGAGGTTCACCAGGGGGACGTAGCATGTGGGAGGATCACGCTACTCCCCCCAGTTCTCCCTCTCCCCTGACCAGAGGAGGCGCTAGTGCAGTGACTAGGAGACATACCCACATCCGGCTTCCCACCCGCAGACACGGCCAATTGTGTCTGTAGGGACGCCCGACCAAGCCGGAGGTAACACGGGGATTCGAACCGGCGATCCCCATCAAGACAGGCAATGGAATAGACCGCTACGCTACCCGGACGCCCCCTAATGACGTACTTATTAATTTTGATATACGAGTGCCCTCAGAGATCATCAGCCTCCTTAACGGTCTCATGAAAGAGGCTACCAACAGGCTGTTCTCGGTACTCAGCTTTAAGGGTAAAGGATAACGGCTTATCGGGCAATAACACACGCGGACTCCACTCGGTTTGTTTTGCAAATAGCGGCGCATGCTCCCCCCCTCCCCCCCCGCTTTGCCAAACAAATTAAGATGTAATTGGTTTGCATCATGCACGATGAGTCACCTCACAGCCAGTTATTCATTACAAGGCCACACCCTTCATACAGCTTTACCGTCGGTCACAGTTGATCGTGTCCTGTCAAGGAGGGCTGCCTGTCAACGCCGCACAAAGACAACATGTGATGGTCTCGCCGGGGGGGCGGTACGGTCCCGAGAACATGCGACGCATTACTCGGTAACAGTTCCCTCGCTGGCGTCCGCGAGGTCTCTGCTGGAAGTGCTTTGTTGAAGTTAGCGGAAAAGGCCAACTCTCGTTTCTTGGAAGACTACATAGGTTAAAGAGGCGAAGGAGGGGGAGAATTCCTCCGGCAACACACTGACAGTATGACAAATGGTGGTCAGTGCTCAAGAGTTAGTCCAAAAACAACCTAGCGGTCAGCATCGGTGGGGGAAAAAAGGACCGATTGATATTCAGTCAGGTAGCCTTACAGTTGTCATGGTTGTTCTGGCGAGACTCGTGGACCCAAATGCAAGACTCGGGCACGGTGTTATGGTAAATAAGCAAAGGGGGGTTCGGTTTAAGCAGGCCAGGCAGGCGGTACAGAGGGAATGGCGAAGGCAAAGCCGGACGAGGGAGGGCCCGGGCCGGAGGAAGACAAGCCCGGGGGACGTATAGGCGAGCCTGGCGGGTAAAGCAAGTAGGCGAGGCGGGCAGGTAGGCAGACGGGGGAGTCCGCAAGTGAGCCAGCGAGTAGGCCAGACAGGCAGGTGAGTCAGTGGGTAGGCCAGACAGGCAGGTGAGTCAGCGAGTAGGCCAGACAGGCAGGTGAGTCAGTGGGTAGGCCAGACAGGCAGGTGAGCCAGTGGGTAGGCCAGACAGGCAGGTGAGCCAGCGAGTAGGCCGGACAGGCAGGTGAGTCAGTGAGTAGGCCAGACAGGCAGGTGAGTCAGTGAGTAGGCCAGACAGGCAGGTGAGCCAGCGAGTAGGCCAGACAGGCAGGTGAGTCAGTGAGTAGGCCAGACAGGCAGGTGAGTCAGTGAGTAGGCCAGACAGGCAGGTGAGTCAGTGGGTAGGCCAGACAGGCAGGTGAGCCAGCGAGTAGGCCAGACAGGCAGGTGAGCCAGCGAGTAGGCCAGACAGGCAGGTGAGCCAGCGAGTAGGCCAGACAGGCGGGTGAGTCAGTGAGTAGGCCAGACAGGCGGGTGAGCCAGCGAGTAGGCCAGACAGGCAAGTGAGCCAGCAAGTAGGCCAGACAGGCAGGTGAGCCAGCGAGTAGGCCAGACAGGCAGGTGAGCCAGCGAGTAGGCCAGACAGGCAGGTGAGCCAGCGAGTAGGCCAGACAGGCAGGTGAGCCAGCGAGTAGGCAAGGCAGGCAGACGGGCGAGTCGGCATGTAGGTGAGTCAGCGAGTAGGCGAGGCAGCCAGACTGGCAAGCAGGCAAACAACCCAGATGGCAAAATTGCTGTGGCCCGGACCCGGCCCACATCCGGCCCACATCCCGCGTGGAATGAGGGCACTTGGGCGGTCCGCTCCTGTTTGCCAGATCTGGGTCAGAACCCACCCATAGCAATGCCCCATGTGCCACATATTTGCCAAAGGTGGCCCATATTAGTTTTGTGATATTTGGGCCATATTCACCATTCACCACACGGGGCCACTTCAGGGCCACATCCAGATCACATGTTGCCCAGAGCAACGCATCTTTGCCAAAAAAGGCCCACATCGGATTTGGCATATTTGGGCCATATTTGCTATGATACATGTGGGCCACTTCAGGCTCACATCCGTTTTGTCAGGGCCAGAAGAAGGCCATCGGTGCCGCATCACTGCCTGAAGTGGCCCACATCCGGTTGCTATGTGGGCGGGCAGGCAGGTGTGACAATAGACTGAAACAAAGGAAAACAATAATTGGCAAACTGGCGTGAGAGAATTACTAGAATTGGAGCCGTATTCACGGTACAGCGGGCAGCAGGGGCAACGATGTGGCGAAGTGGGGGGCGAGAGAGCCAGGTTCTTCTGCTGTGGGGGCAGATGAGAAGTGCATGGCAGGTGGAAGGAACCAGAGGGCAGGGCGACAAATGCCGGAGACACACGGAGAGACAGACCAGGGAAACACAAGGAAGGCGGGGGACACAGGGGAAACACTGTCCGTGGCCACGACAATGGGCCCGTTATGTGTCTTATGGCAAAAATGTGGCAGTGACGCATCCTGAGACACAAAACATGTTCCTGGTTTGTGTGATCGATACGGCTCGCACACAAAGGACGCCAGTGTTGTTGCTCCCGTGTGGCCCGGTGGAAAGCGGGCCACGGGTTCTGGTGGACAGGCCGGCAGGGTAGAGTTCATATGACAGAGAGATGTGTGGTTTGAGCACAACATGAGGTATTCGCGACCCGCCGGGACCTCATGTGGACCAAGCTGAGAGGTGCACTGTGCAAGGGTGTGTGTGTGTGTGTGTGTGTGTGTGTGTGTGTGTGTGTGTGTGTGTGTGTGTGTGTGTGTGTGTGTGTGTGTGTGTGTGTGTGTGTGTGTGTGTGTGTGTTGGAAGCCCTGCCGAATCAACCTGGTGTTCGATTGCAGTGTTTTTTTGTGTGGAATTGTTTGGCCCTTGAAATGAGATATTGTGGACAACAAAGCGAGTGATCAGCTTTAAAACGTATCTTATCTAAGTTTTGAGCTGTTTTGTCCTTGAACATTCTTGCTGTAGTTCGATGGAAACGAGGTTCCTGCAGAAGTGGCCCAGCCTCTGGAACCGTATCAACATGAAACAGCAGCACTCTGTGTGGCCTCCCATCACACACTGGCCCCCTAGGGCAGTGGTTCTCAGCCTTTCTGGGGTCCTGGACCCCCTGCGTATTTTTGATCTACCCTGAGGACCCCTCCACCTGATCTTGGGGGAGGGGGGTTGCAATTTGGTAGAAACAGTAGAAACTGCATTTTAAATTGCATTATAGCATTTATTCACTCTTTGGGGCAAAAATAAGAGCTTTCAGTTGTAACTTAGATATATGTAACAAAACAGGATTCTTATGCAGTAACTTTCAGATATATGTAACAACACAGAATATGTATTCAGTAACTTTCAGATATATGTAACTAAACAGAATATGTATTCAGTAACTTTCAGATATATGTAACTAAACAGAATATGTATTCAGTAACTTTCAGATATATGTAACAAAACAGAATATGTATTCAGTAACTTTCAGATATATGTAACTAAACAGAATATGTATTCAGTAACTTTCAGATATATGTAACTAAACAGAATATGTATGCAGTAACTTTCAGATATATGTAACAACACAGAATATGTATTCAGTAACTTTCAGATATATGTAACTAAACAGAATATGTATTCAGTAACTTTCAGATATATGTAACTAAACAGAATATGTATTCAGTAACTTTCAGATATATGTAACAACACAGAATATGTATTCAGTAACTTTCATATATATGTAACAACACAGAATATGTATTCAGTAACTTTCAGATATATGTAACAACACAGAATATGTATTCAGTAACTTTCATATATATGTAACTAAACAGAATATGTATTCAGTAACTTTCAGATATATGTAACTAAACAGAATATGTATTCAGTAACTTTCAGATATATGTAACAAAACAGAATATGTATTCAGTAACTTTCAGATATATGTAACTAAACAGAATATGTATTCAGTAACTTTCAGATATATGTAACAAAACAGAATATGTATTCAGTAACTTTCAGATATATGTAACAACACAGAATATGTATTCAGTAACTTTCAGATATATGTAACTAAACAGAATATGTATTCAGTAACTTTCAGATATATGTAACAAAACAGAATATGTATTCAGTAACTTTCAGATATATGTAACTAAACAGAATATGTATTCAGTAACTTTCAGATATATGTAACTAAACAGAATATGTATTCAGTAACTTTCAGATATATGTAACTAAACAGAATATGTATTCAGTAACTTTCAGATATATGTAACTAAACAGAATATGTATTCAGTAACTTTCAGATATATGTAACAACAGAATTTTTATGCAGTAACTTTTAACAATGCAAACGGGAGCGAGATCTCTTATTAAAATACAATAAATTACACTTGTGAAACAGATGTAATTAGAGAAAAAAAGTCCTGTTACCCTTTATAGTTTAGGTAGATAAAGGTCTCAGTCACATTTGAGTAAAATAATCCTATTTCTATAAATGTCACAGGATCTTTTTTTTAAAGATATATTATTTTCACGGACCCCTTGCAATTACACCACGGACCACTAGGGGTCCGCGGACCCCCGGTTGAGAAACACTGCCCTAGGGCCTGGCCTAGCCTGGGCCTCCAGAGCTGAAAACCCACCGCAGACACGGGGAGAACACGCAAACTCCACACAGAGGACGACCTGGGATGACCCCACCAAGGTTGGACAACCCCGGGGGTTCGAACCCAGGACCTTCTCGCTGTGAGGCGACAGCGCTAACCACTGCGCCGCCGTGCCGCAAGTCTTTCTAGTCAAAAATAACATTTCAGATATCCGCAATAACATTCTTCCGAGGACAAATGGCGTCATTTTTGCCATTCATGTGTATGGGCTTCAATTTTAGATACCTACAATTGCATTTTTGATATCTAGACTGAACATTCTGGATATCCGCCATAGAATTTGTCCTCGGGTGTTTTGGGTCTTTCAACACCATACACCCTCACTCAGGCAACCCAGCCAAGGCTGATCAGGCCCTGGCTTGTGTCCCAGCAGCATTGGCCCACAGATCCCTCCTTCTGATCCAAAGCCATAAGGAGGCCCTCTCTGCAGCCTCCATGGAAGCCTTGATGGCTTTCCTTTTAGCAGCCCCAGTGATGCCAAGTAGAGTGTAGAGCTTGCACAGCGGGCAGCCAGCAAAGCCTCTACACCCCCACTCCAATGGGCTCGCAACGTGCCTTCCAGCCTCTCCTCCGGCACGGATCCACCAGCTCCTGGTACTTGGACCGCTTCCGCTCATTTGCCTCCTCCATCTAGTAAAGTGCGGGCACGGAGGCCCAGTGGTTAGCACTGTTGCCTCACAGCACGAAGGTCCTGGGTTCGAACCCTGGGGTTGCTCAACCTTGGGGGGGTCATCCCAGGTCGTCTTCTTTGTGGAGTTTGCATGTTCTCCCCGTGTCCGTGGTGGGTTTTCTCCGGGTGCTCCGGTTTCCCCCACCATCAAAGGAAACATGCATGTTAGGGTTTATATTCCTCTGTGCCCCTGAGCAAGGCAACGGGAAAAGAACTGGAGTTGGTCCCCGAGCGCGGCATGAAGGCGGCTGCCCACTGCTCCTAGCTACACAGATCACAGCTAGGATGGGTTAATTTGCAGTAACTGAATTTCCCCAAGGGGATTAATAAAGGAAACTTAAAACTACTACTACTACTACTACTTTCGGCTGCTCCCATTAGGGGTCGCCACAGTGGATCATCCAAATTTATGAACCGCATATTTGATTTGGCAAAGCTTTTATGCCGGAAGCCCTTCCTGATGCAACCCTCCCCATTTATCCGGGCTTGGGACCGGGACTAAGAATGCACTGGCTTGTGCATCCCCAGTGGTTGGGTTAATAAAGGAAATTAAAACTAAAAAAAAACATAACTTTGAATATGTACAACTGCATTTTTACTAGCAAAAATACAATTGTGGGTATGTGTATACATATTGTGGGTGTCCATAATTGTAATTCCTCTTATCCAGAATTTAGTTTTAGATATCCATCCATCCATCCATCCATCCATCCATCCATCCATTATCCAAAGCCACTTATCCTGCTGAAAATGTAACTGACGTAGAATGAACGTAGCTGATGACTTCTGACGGGGTGTTATGAACTCTGCGTGACCTGTCATAAACACGTCACCTAGGAACAGATTCTTAGCTACTTTCGCCTCAGGACTGCTAATATGTCACTTTATCAAGTTTTCATGTTTTTTGGTTTTGTTTTCAGACGAGAAAGTCACCACGTAGATTTCCAACATGTGGTCAGTTTATCCAAATAACGCCTGTTGGGCAATTCGCTCCGAGGCTTTCGATGACGCCACACCACTATCAAGGCAGCCATGGGACTAAATAAACCCACTTCCGGGTGTAGTTGTCAGGATTAAACCTTTATTAACAAATAACACGACGGAGATATTTTGAACACGAGTATTGCTTTTGTCATGAAGACAGGATGGACAACGTAGTCATTCTAGCTAACTTGACGCAGCTGTCTTGACGTCCTGGGTCCAGAGCAGTGGTGGAATGTAACTAAGTACATTTACTCAAGTACTGTACTGAAGTACAATTTTGAGGTACTTTTACTTTACTTGAGTGTTTCCATTTTATGCTACTTTATACTTTTATTTCACTCCATTTCAGAGGGAAATATGGTACTTTTTACTCCACTACATTTGACAGCTTTAGTTACTAGTTACTTTGCAGATTTAGATTCATTCATTATTATCCAAACCGCTTATCCTTACTCAGGGGTGCGGGGATGCTGGAGCCCATCCTAGCAGTCATTGGGTGGCAGGTGGCAAGACATGCTGGTAAGGCCGCCAGGTCCTCTTCGGACCCTTTAACGTTGTCACCCAGGGTGCAGGAGATCTGGGTTCGCGTCCTGGCTCTGGCAGTTCCCCTGGTGCGCGCAGATTTAGATTAATAATAAAAGTTATAAATCAACTAATAATGATGTATTTTTATAGGCTAAGCTACCCAGCAGTATATAAAGTAATTGAAATTAGCTCCACATTTACCAGCTGCCACATTAAAGTGAGGAACACAATATTGCACCAGTAATTATAGTCCAATAATATGTTATGTGATTCTGAAATGGGCCATTCTGCATAATGAGTACTTTTACTTTTGCTACTTTAAGTATATTTTCATGCTAATAATTTTGTATTTATCAAAATAAATCATCAATCCACATAGTTTCATGAATATCCTTTACAGTTTGGTGCAAAAGGGCAATACTGCAGCAGGGTAAATCCTCACGTTCCCTTGTTGCGCCTCTGAGGAAGGTGACCTTAGGAAAGACTTCCGTCTGTCAAGGCCAACAATGGAGAACTTAATACGTCTACTGGGGGACACCGACCACGGGGAGAAGGCATCTGAGGTTCATGTGCTTGTGTACTGGTTGGCTAGAGGGACGTCCTGCAGGGTCGTGTCAGAGGGCCTTTGACATTCCCTGCACCGCATGTCACGCCGTAGTTCACCGGGTCAGCAAGGGCCTCCAAGGTGTTTTGAAGAGGCTCACCTGCTTCCCGAACAGGGATGAGATGGAGGAAATTGGTGCTGGGTTCCAGCAGCTGGCTCGTAGCTGCAGTGTCTGCTCCTGATGACCGGATCCCTGTACCGCAGGAACATGATTACGGTTACGAAAAAAACAACAACATTAAATTGATGCCGAAATGTGTCGACAACCTTACCGAGGAGCTGGTTATGGCAAACAGTCTCTGGAAGTTATGACTGCACAGAAGTTGTCCCTCTGTTTGAGGCTGCACCACTGACAAGTCAGCTGTTGATGCATTCGCCGGTAAAAACTCCAGTTTATCACCGTCAGCCAGGCGTTTCGTCGCACACCTGGAACGCTTGGAGGCCGGGAACTGGAAATTCCGACCCCGGACTTTGAACGGAACGCAGCACGGAAACGTACAGGAGAAGGCCATGCCGTTTTTACTAGTAAGAATGAAATCCTGGCTATCCAAAACGATCCTGATAAATGCCAAAATGGCTCACTGGACGGTGGACATCTGAAATTGGAGGTTTTCCTCGTAAGAATTCTGCTGCAGATATCCAGAATGTTCGTTCTAGATACCAAAAATGCCATTTGTGGATATCTGAAACTGGAAGCCATATACACATGAGTGGCAAAAGTGACTCATTGAAATGACAGCTGTAGATAGGAAGAATGTCAAGGTGGATATCTCTCATTGTGAATATTGGGGATCTAGCCAAACCAGATTTGCGATAGGGACTGTTTAGCAGCTTTAGGACTAGCAATGGACTGGCGGCCTGTCCAGGGTGTCTCCCCGCCTGCCGCCCAATGACTGCTGGGATAGGCTCCAGCATCCCCGCCACCCCGAGTGGGGTAAGCGGCTTGGAAAATGGATGGATGGATGGAGGGATAGTTTAGGGTTTGAGCCGATAAGGGGCTAAGCCAGCTTGCTGCCTCATAATTCTTGAAAGAACGAGGGGTCAAATGGCGGCGTGTGTACATGCACATCCGTTAGTTGTTTTTAAAGCAGCTGGCATCGTTACTTTGGGAGAATTTCTAGTCAGATTCAATCGCCCAATATGCAATACTTCCAGGTCTTGTGTAAATAGGTTTATTGCATTAACACAAATCAAGTACAATAAACCGAGCTGGACCCGGGAGAAACTGAAGCATCTTTTGAGAGCACACCTTTTATGCTTTACCCGTCTCCTCCCTGTGTGGAGTTTAAACTCAGACCACCGCTTCACTGTTGGTGGGAAGATGGCGGCGCGAACTCACGTTTGAGGCGGCCTTCACCGACTGTCGTCCATGCAGTGTCTTTGTCTGCGTCTGCGTCTGGGTTTGTGTCCTCGTCTGATGGCTGGGAGAGCTGGCGCTAGATCGGTTGGGGGAGCCTGGTCTGCTGCGGCCGGTGGGGCCTAGGGACCACGGCCCTGCCCGGAGCGGCAACCCGAAAAGGAAACACCGAGGGTGGTCTGACAGGACGTGGAAGCGGGGCAGGCTAAGCTAACTGCTAGCCCATGCGGCCTGGCAGTTCTGACAGCCCTCCTGGCTGGCGTTCGTTCTCTTGGACAGTGAAATTTTTTTTCGTGCTGATATGTTGGACATGTGTTTTTGTAGCTTTGTTATCGTTATTGTTGTTGTTGTTTTTGTCTTTGTGTTCCACTGCTGTGGGCTGGGGGAAACGATATTTCGTTTATGTAAGTACATTTCATGTGAAATGACAAATAAATGTTCCTGATTCCTGATTCAGACCATGTTGCTCTATACGCCATCATTTTCTATCAGGACTGAGCAGGATAAGCGGGTTGGACCGTGGATGGATGGCTCGACAGTGTTCCACATGCTGCCATCTAGTGGCCGTGGTGGGTTAGGTCTCATGTGTTGGTTTCCTGACACTTCAATGGCGCCTTCTTTCTAAAGCGACGCTCAATTGCCCTACGTTGACACAGTTATTTCCACACTTGCTACTCGTCTAAGCATAAAAATAATTGATTACTTACGTTAACATAACTGATTGTATGCGTGTAATGTTTAAGTGATTACCTGTGGATGATGTAATATGTCGTCATGAGAGCAAGTTTTCCTTCCACTTGTGAACCGATCAATACAGTAAGTCTCTCTTACAGTTGTCTGTTCTTCTCCTCCGTATCTCACGTCTTCCAGCTCCCATCCCACCAAGGCCACTTCTCCAATTACTGTGCACAGACTTTGCTACACTCAGCGAGTTTCTCACACATTCCTCTGCTATCAACCGCCATTTAACAATAGGCCTTTATTTGCTCACATGGAGAAGACACTTTTCTAGCACTACCTCCGTCCTGTTACACGTGAACTTTATGCATCTTATTAAGCAATGTCAAATAAAGGTCGACACGGTGTAGGTCACGCGCGGTCTGAGACTAAAAGTAAGCAAACGTCATGTATGATTATATGGCAGACAAATTGCCTTCGCACGTCTTACAATGAAGTCCACGGCATAAGCACCGGCTGCAAAGAGCAGCAGCAGGAATACTTCCCAGCTTCCGCATTACCTACTTTATCAAACATCTGAAGGGATACTAAAGCAGCTGGCAAGTGGAAGAGGTGTGCGGGTGTCTTCTCATAAGTCAGGTGGGAGTGAGTGTGTCCGGCAGAAATAAAGATAATGGAGAGACAAAGCGAGGACTGAAGAGGAAATGTGAGGGGGGGGGGGGGAAGGCTAACAGGGCCAACTTGTCCATGAGGATAAGGATGATAAACAACACTCATACAATGTTGTAAGTTAGCTTCAGTAAGCAATAGGAGATGTGACTAGCATTTCGGAATTAGTAAATAGATTGTGGTTTTCATTCTATCTTGTTTGCCTAAGGATGGTGTTATTATGGGGAGACGACAAAGTAGACAAGATGTGTGTCCCTTCCTTTGACATGGTTGAAGGCTCAGGTCTCTGTGGTGTAGGCATAGCATGAGCAATTGCTTATATTTTCTTTATTTGACACGTCATTTATTTCGTTCAATTGCCAGCATCTCATTCTCAACTCATCTCATTCTCATCTCATCTCATCTCATCTCATCTCATCTCATCTCATCTCATCTCATCTCATCTCACCTCACCTCACCTCACCTCATCTCATCTCATCTCATCTCATCTCACCTCACCTCACCTCACCTCACCTCATTCTCATCTCATCTCATCTCATCTCATCTCATCTCATCTCACCTCACCTCACCTCACCTCACCTCACCTCACCTCATCTCATCTCACCTCACCTCACCTCACCTCACCTCACCTCACCTCACCTCACCTCACCTCACCTCACCTCATCTCATCTCATCTCATCTCATCCCAGCACCTCGATTTACAGCACCTTGCCTGGAAAAGGAAACCAGGGCCCCCTCCTGGAGCCAGATCTGGGAAGGAAGCTCACCAGCGAGCATCTGGTGGCCAGGCCTTGGCCCATGGGGCCTGGTCGAGCCCAGCCCGAAAAAACAACATGGAGTCACTACCCTGTGGACGCGGGGGTGAGCATTGGGGTAGGGTGCAATGCAGGCCAGGCGGCTGGCAAAGGTGGGGATCGGGGCGTGCAGATTGGTCCTCAGAACGTGGAATGTAGCACTGCGGCATGTTTTGTGGCTAATTTACAAGCAAGATTTCCAAATCAGAGACTGTAGTTAAGTGTGAAGAATTAGTTCGTGCAAGTTTTGTTGGCGTGTAGCGCCTCAAACTAAAGGAAACAAATGTGGGCAGATGGTCCATTTTAGAAGCTAATTTCTCTCCTAACCACCCAAACTATATGCGTGAGCTATACCAATCAGCTCTTCATCACCTCTGTTTGCCCCTTGACTCTTCGTCATCATTCTTTTTTACTCTCCCTCTCTTTTCTCCACCACTACCACACGTGTCTCCTAACGTTGAAACCACACTCTAATCCTCAGATAAGCTTTTTCTAATACCCCAGGAGAGAGAGAGAGAGGGGGGGGGAGGGTGTGCAGGAGGATGTGGGGAGGAGAGTCTGTGCTTAATGACCTCGCAAGCCGATTACAAGCCCGTTTCTCAACGGTCCCTCAAGCCCCCAGACGCTGTGGCCTCCAAGTCATTGGAGTTTTTCTTTTTAAGCTGGACTCTCGATGAGAGGAAAAAGGAAGCTGTCCACGGGGGGATTGAGGTCATTATCACTCACCTGGACACAATATTAAAATGATAATATAATCTTTATTTGTCACGACAGCGCTGGAAAACTTAACAGGCCTGAAGCGAAAGTGACGTGACATCCGTCTGCCATAAGAGGGCAGCAGAGACGCGCGATTCCATAACTGTGTAGACAGACTGGCCCCCTAGTGAGCAGGCTGGCTCACTGACCTGACCTAAAGACGAGAGGTAGTGATTAAGAAAAACAGAACGATGCCCATGATCGGCGGGTTATATAACATGCTGATCAGAAATATCTTCCTGGGGAAATTATTTTTACATTTCCAACATCCGTTTCCCCCCAACTCAAACGTGTTGTTTCTCCCCCCCCCGGAGGTTTCTTCCTATTTTAGGGTTTTTAGGGAGTTGTTCCTTATCTGATGCGAGGGTCTAAGGACAGGATGTTATATTGCTGTCAAGCCCCCTGAGGCCAGTTTGTAATTTGTGATAATGGGCTATACAAATAAAATGGACTTGACTGTTACACCTGTAAGAGTCCATCCTTGTGTATGTAACTGCAGACTGTTGTGTCGTTGTGTTGTTATTCTATGTTACTAAGTACACTGAGGGGGCCACGAAACCGCAGTCAGATTCCATGTAGTGCAAACCTACGTGGCCAATAAGTATGATTCTGATTCTGATTCTGATTCTGATTCTGATTCTGATTCTGATTGGGGGGTACGAGGAGAAAAGTTTGCCTTCAGGTCTTTCTGCTAGAAAGCTTCCTGTCTAACAGAAGCGTTTGGTTAATAATAATAATCATGCATTTTATTTATATAGCACTTTTCATCATACTCAAAGACGCTTCGCATTTATTAGAATACATTTAAAAGCAACGCATCAAAAACCTGCAACACAACATTAATCACACATGATAGCAAGTCTGAAGAGGTGAGTCCTGATTCCTGACTTGAATGTGGGCAGATCGCAGCAGTCTCTGGTGTGCTTGGGGAGGGAGTTCCAAGACGAGGGGGCAGCAGGTCCAGTGCTCGGGCCTTAGTCTGCCTCAGATTAGGGGTGGATAAGAGAGGGGGGGGCACGAGAGGGCAATGGAGAAGAGCAGTGTCTGGAGACGGGATTGGAAGGGTGGGAGGGATTCTGAGTCTCTAATGATTTGGGGGAGTGAGTTCCAGAGCCTGGGAGCTGCCCTGGAGAAGGCTCGGTCACCTGGGGGTGGAGAGAAGGGAGGCTGAGGTGGATCTGAGGGACCGAGAGGGTTGGAGGAGGTCTGTGAGGTATGGGGGAGCCAGCTGGTGAAGGGCTTTGTGAGTGAGAACCAGGATTTTGTATCTGATCAAGTGGGAGATGGGTATCCAGTGGGGGTCTTTTAGGACTGGGGTGATGTGGTGCCAGGGTTCTGTGAAAGTTAAAAGTGGGGCGGATGCGTTCTGGACCAGTTGGAGTCTCTTGACAGAGCCAGCACTGATGCCATAGAGGAGTGAGTTGCAGTAGTCAAGGCGGGAGGAGATGAAGGCATGGATCAGTATCTCAGCAGCAGGGCGTGCGGGAGAGGGTCTTGTTTTTGCAATGTTGCGGAGGTGGTAGAAGAAGGATTTGACAGTTTGGCGGATATGGGGCTCAGGGTGGGATCAAGGATCACACCAAGGCTGCGTGCCTGGGAGGAAGGAGGGACAGCAGTGCCATCGATGGTGGGTGTGTGGTTGTTATTTGGCTGAGAGTGGACCGGGAGCCAACGAAGAGGAGTTCAGTTTTGTCACTGTTGAGCTTGAGGAGGTTTTGCCGCATCCAGACTTTAATTGCAGACGGATAGGAGTCGATGTGTGAGAGGGGGGGTGGCTTGTGACGGGATTTGGTGCTGAGGTATATGTGGGTGTCATCAGCATAGCAGTGCAAGCCGCTCACGCCTCTGGGCGCACGTGCTTCCGATGGCGTCACCGTCCCACTTCTGACACAAACATAGCGAATTCCGGGGGGCAGCCGGGAAGCGCCGCCGCAGCCGGGAAGCGAACCCGGGTCGCCAGCACCACGGGTGACTGCACTACCCAGGCAACTAAGGGGGCCGACCCGTTAGCCAGGGGCTAGCGAGCCTAGTCTTCCGTGGTCGTTACATCATTTTGTTGTCGAGCGTCACATATTGCGTAGCAACGTCAGTCAGCATAACGTGAGGGGTGACCAAGGTTAACCCTCCAGCTCCTGTACATTATGATTGCTATTGATAACGGGAGCGTGACACGAGAGCGTGCTCATGCGCTGCAGTGTCACCGTATATTGTTCAGCGCATGCGCACATTGTGTTTACTTGTTGACAAGAGCTATTGTGGGTTTGCTTACAGTGCCCACCGCCTTACTGTAAATATTCACTAGTTACCTCGCTACTTAGCCAATGTCATTTAAAGCAGTGTTTCTCAACCGGGGGTCCGCGGACTCCTAGTGGTCCGCGGTGTAATTGCAAGGGGTCCGTGAAAATAAAATATCTTTTTAAAAAAAGATCCTATGACATTTATAGAAATAGGATTATTTTACTCAAATGTGACTGAGACCTTTATCTACCTAAACTATGAAGGGTCCCAGGACTTTTTTCTCTAATTACTTCTGTTTCACAAGTGTAATTTATTGTATTTTAATAAGAGATCTCGCTCCCGTTTGCATTGTTAAAAGTTGCTGCATAAAAATTCTGTTGTTACACATATCTGAAAGTTACTGAATACATATTCTGTTTAGTTACATATATCTGAAAGTTACTGAATACATATTCTGTTTTGTTACATATATCTGAAAGTTACTGAATACATATTCTGTTTCGTTACATATATCTGAAAGTTACTGAATACATATTCTGTTTCGTTACATATATCTGAAAGTTACTGAATACATATTCTGTTTAGTTACATATATCTGAAAGTTACTGAATACATATTCTGTTTCGTTACATATATCTGAAAGTTACTGAATACATATTCTGTTTCGTTACATATATCTGAAAGTTACTGCATAAGAACTCTGTTTTGTTACATATATCTGAAAGTTACTGCATAAGAACTCTGTTTTGTTACATATATCTGAAAGTTACTGAATACATATTCTGTTTTGTTACATATATCTGAAAGTTACTGCATAAGAATTCTGTTTTGTTAACTATATCTAAGTTACAACTGAAAGCTCTTATTTTTGCCCCAAAGAGTGAATAAATGCTATAATGCAATTTAAAATGCAGTTTCTACTGTTTCTATCAAATTGCAACCCCCCTCCCCCAAGATCAGGTGGAGGGGTCCTCAGGGTAGATCAAAAATACGCAGGGGGTCCAGGACCCCAAAAAGGTTGAGAACCACTGATTTAAAGTACCTAATTAGCCCACCTGGAGCCTCGGTGAGCTGACAGCGGTTAGTGGTTGTAGAAATGTCCGTGTCACCACTGTAACTGTATCCTTCCTCTTGCCATCACCCTCATACGCTGACCTGCTCTGCTAACTGGAGGGTGTTATTCTGACTCCCCCGCAGAATCTCACTCCCCTTGGCGTGAGGCTAGGTTAGGTAACATTACCCCCCACCCCACGAACCCTAACCCCCCTAAATACTACCTACCCCCCCACCCCACCTCCCCCCTAACTGTAACCCATTCACATTAAGGGGAGCCGGGAAAATTCAATAATACCTGTTCCGGTTCGATCCTCGGCTCCTCCTTGCAAAAATGTTGTGGCGTCCCTGAGCAAGGCACCAAAATCGGTCCCGATGAGCTGGTTGTTGACCTTGCATGGTTGTGTGTGTGTGTGTGTGTGTGTGTGTGTGTGTGTGTGTGTGTGTGTGTGTGTGTGTGTGCGTGCGTGCGTGCGTGCGTGCGTGCGTGCGTGCGTGCGTGCGTGTGTGTGTGTGTGTGTGTGTGTGTGTGTACATGTTTAGCTATCCTAAAGTGGACCAAATGTCCTCATTAGCATAGAAAAACCAGAAACCACCTACCTTGTGTGGACATTTTAGAGGTCCTCACAAGGAAAAGGGTCTATTTTAGGGTTAGGACTTGGTTTTAGGGTTAAGGTTAGAATTGGGGTTAGGTTAAGGTTAGGGTAGGGTAGGGGTTAGGGTTAGGCATGTAGTTTGCGTGGTTGGGGTCAGGGTTAAGGGCTAGCAAATGAATGTAGTCAATGAGAGGTCCTCATAAGGATAGTGAAACGAGTGTGTGTGTGTGTGTGTGAGAGAGAAAGCGTGAGAGAGAGAGAGAGAGGCATTCACTGATTGCAAAGCGCTTTGAGTGGCTGCTGCGGCTAGAAAGGCGCCATGCCACGGACTTACCACTTCCTCTCTGCAAAACGGAACCGTGTCCAGCGGCGTGGGTGTGACGCGTGTGAGCCAGGCGGCCAACGGGCGCCACGTTGCACCTGCGGGCGGGGACCCTCTCGCCCACCTGAGCGGCGCATGGCTCCGGATGAGCCGGGCGAGCCGCCCGCAGAACCCCGTGCAGCCGCGCCCTGCTGACGTATCCGACAGCAGTCCAGCCGACGCGCGCCGCGTACCCACGTGTAGGGGCAGAAGGTGCGAGTTACTCTGCAGGGTTAAGCGTGAGAATACTTCTTTGTTCCATACTTCTACACACAAGGTACTTCCGTTGCACACCGGGTTGAAATGAAGGCAGTTTTTTTGCGTGTGTGCTTTTCATATTTTGCTGCTGCCTCACTCAGATCAAACTATAAGCACTGAATCCCCCCCCCTCCCTCCTCCCTCCACCCTATTTGGGGTCGATCCAGCAGCTTCTATCCGTCTCAAAGTTCATTTCCCAGGAAGGTGACTCAGTTCACCTGGGCGCAAGGTTTCCTCGTCATCCGAGTGACCTCATCGGTCTCAACTGACTGCAGGTATCCCCGCCCTTACAAACAACACAGTGGCATAACTACCCAAACCAACCGACCTGCCCTGAACAGGGTGGGGTGGGGTGGGGTGGGGGCAAGAGTCCACCTGTCACCATCTCACAATGTTGTGATTGCAACTATTTCCCAGTCCTCTGTGACCAGTACACATGGCCGTTGAAACTCTATGGGGGCACCATATCAATACAGCCTCACACCTCAGATATTCTGACCTTGCACTTCACTTTGATTCCCTGATCACTTGTCTTAAATTGATCCATGCTTTTCCCCTGGGGGGGGGGTCCAGAAAGATCAGCTGCTGTATTTCTATAAATTGAAGGAAGGGTTCTTATGAGTAGGATGCTTTTCCTTCTGGGTCAGACGGGCTTTTCCCACTGGAGAGATGGAAAGTTGCCAGAACCAACGTGCAAGAAGAGCGGAGGTCTGGAGTGTGCATACCCTCTTTACCAATGGGGGAAGAAGGATTCAGAACTTCTACTTAAGTAAAAAGTAGCAATACCCCAATGTAAAAATACTTTGTTACAAGTAGAAGTCCCGCATCGGACTGAAGTAAAAGCACAAAAGTATTAGCATGAAAATATCCTTAAAGTAGCAAAAGTAAAAGTACTCATTGTGCAGAATGGTCCATTTCAGAATCATATAGCATATTACTGGACTATAATCATTGATGCAATAATGTGTTCATCACTTTAATGTTGGTAAATGTGGGGCTGATTTCAATTTCTTTATATACTGCCGGGTAGCTTAGCCTATCAAAATACGCCATTATTAGTTGAGTTATAATTTGTATTGATAATCTAAATCTGCAAAGTAACTAGTAACTAAAGCTGTCAAATATAGTGGAGTAAAACGTGCCATATTTCCCTCTGTAATGCAGTGGAGTAAAAGTATAAAGTAGCACAAGTGACCTAAAATGGAAATACTCGAGTAAAGTACAAGTACCTCATAACTGTACTTAAGTACAGCACTTGAGTAAATGTACTTAGTTACATTCCACCACTGATCTTTACCTCCCTGAATCTGGCCTGTCCCGGCTGCTGATGTGCATGGCGTCGTGGCAGGGCTATTCGAGCAGCTCTGATGGCTCCTTTATGTGAGTCGTAGGATCGTATCACCTCGAAACGTGACCCGAGTAGTACGCGACACCCACCGAGATCGACAGCTCGACAGAAAAAAACAAAACCACCGCGTAGAAATGCATTTTTATTCTTCATATTCAGCACTTTTCCACCCAGCTGGATGCCCAACGACAGCCCAGCTGTCGGGAAAAGCCTGTGCGAGTCGAGGGGGAGGCCGCCCCCCGCTCACCGCAGGGGGTCACTTCTGGGGGGAAATGCCGTGGCAGGCGCAAGCCAGGGCAGCTACCAGGACCACAAACTCGCTGAAGTCCACCTCTGAGTCGCCGTTGTGGTCCAGGGCCTTCATCAGCTTGTCTACGTCGCCGGGGCTCTTGGCTGCCTGCACGGGGAACCAAAACAACACCATGTTTTCCAGGTTTGGGGAAATATCTTTCAGCCCTAAAACATCATATCATAAATCATAAATATCACAGATAAGATTTCAAGGTTGACCACCAACTCTCTCTCTATATGTATAGTTTTATATATAGTGATATATGTTGTCTACTCTAGATGAAGGCCATGAAAACACGTTTTCTTGCTCAACTCCCATTATATGACATACATCATATAGCATTATGGACATGCATAATATAACATTATAGGACATGCATAACACTGGTCTACAAAAATATAGTTTTTTTTCTTGCATGGACTTTGGAAACTGTTTTTGGCTAATTTTGGGCTGCTGAATCCAAATCTGAGCTCAGATTTGCTCTATCACATCAGGTTTTTGTGCTATCTGTATGCTCCTGATTCAGGATTTTACAAAAGTTGACCATCTAGTCTGACAATCTTGGTGGGGATAAAAATGACCCCTATTCATTTCCTAAGTAATTTCATGCTAGGCTGTAAGATGATCGGGCACAAAGCGGCCATTTGGAGACTCCGAATAAACGTTTTGGAGATCTGCCATGGTAAAAACAATGCAAAATGCTCATGTTTTTATATAATATAATCAATAGCTCTCTCAGGGACAAAGCCAAATGAAGTTATTGTTGCTCAAACGAGGATTTCTCTTCCAGGTGACGGTAAACCGTAATTTTCTGAGGTTCTGCAACTCCGTGTCAGCAACACATACTCTAAATCCCACGTCTCGGCAACAACACACCAACTGTAAGGTGATGTAGCCAGCCTGAATGGCGTCGCTCACTACAGGAGGATGGTGCACCAATACCTTCAACAATCCCGGCAGCTCCTTCTCCAGCATAGTCTTCACCTCGGCTTTGTTCATGGTGCCTTTTGCGTCTTGGAGGGAAGCGTAGGTGTCGAAGGTCTGGATCAGGATGGCAATGGCCTTCTCCAGCTGGCTCATGGTTACGGCTGGGGACACCGGCTGAAGTACCGAGTAGAAAGACTAAAGACGATGACAGAACCCGGCGGTGCCGACTCTTTTATAAACCCCCTGCCGGCTAGGTGTGCACTGGCCTGAGTCGAAGAAAGACCACTGTTTTGTAAGAATGGTAGAGACGGTGTTTGATTTTAGGGTGGTGCTGGCTATGTCAACACAGCTTCTCTCTGACAACACCCAAAGCACACTAAATCCCTGATGTTAGATAATGTGTGAGTCATTTGTTTTATGGGGTTTCCTTTGCTGGCCGGCTGGGAGAGAGGCCTTCTCCGAGACCGTGCCGGACCCACTCGGCTGCAGATTGTTTGTTTGTTTGAGACACAAAAACGTCCGAGTTATGTGAAGGAACTGGGTTTAAGGTGCATTACGGCATTATTGTGTGGGTCTGTACCCGAGTGTGGTGTCCAGATGAACCACATGCTGACATTTACAGGCAGGCAGACACCGCCTCGCCTCACATGCACACTGCGGTATTTGGTCATGAGCGCTACATGTCGAACCTCAGGTGCAGCTGTGTGAGTGTGCAAATGCAGAAATGTGTGTGTGTGTGTGTGTGTGTCCATCTGCACATGCATTTGCATGTGGGCGTAATGGTTGTTTTCCCTCTGGTGCCGTGGCTTGGTTTCTTCGAAGGGGCATTCAGTGAAGTTATTTTTCAGATCAAATAGGTCAGTGGCTGTACTGTTGCATCGGCGCAACACACATGATTGACGCGGTGTCAGTGTTACTCAGGTGTGCAGCTTTTAGTATTGCACCAATATTTAGCTAGCACCTCCAAATAAAAGGCAGGGGGAACTTTTCAGCATCAGGTCATCGCGAGTGGCCTGACCTGCGACATCTGGACAGAAGACTTAAGCTTGGCGTTGTTACGTTGCTTTACGCCTGTGTCTTGTCATGTGGTTATAAAGGGCTCTGATAATGAACAACCACATGTTAGCCACATGTCTAGATGCTCGCAGTGCATTGTCTTCAGTGAAGAGAAGGTGTTTTAGAAGACCTATACCAAGTCAAGCACAGTAGAACTGTTGCAATACATCGTTATAGGCCATGCGTAATACAGCATTATAGGACATGCATTATATAGCATTATAGGACATGCATAATACAGCATTATAGGACATGCATAATACAGCATTATAGGACATGCATTATATAGCATTATAGGACATGCATAATATAGCATTATAGGACATGCATAATACAGCATTATAGGACATGCATAATATAGCATTATAGGACATGCATAATACAGCATTATAGGACATGCGTAATACAGCATTATAGGACATGCATAATATAGCATTATAGGACATGCATAATATAGCATTATAGGACATGCATAATATAGCATTATAGGACATGCATAATATAGCATTATAGGACATGCATAATATAGCATCGTGGACATGCATGATATAGCATTATATGACATGCATAATATAGCATCATGGACATGCATAATATAACATTATAGGACATGCATAATATAGCATTATGGACATGCATAATATAACATTATAGGACATGCATACTATAGCATTATATGACATGCGTCATATAGCATTATGGACATGCATATTATAGGACATGCGTAATATAAAATTATAGGACATGTGTGATACAGCATTATATGACATACATCATATAGCATTATGGACATGCATAAAATAGCATTATATGACATGCATCATATAGCATTATGGACATGCATAATATAACATTATAGGACATGCATAACACTGGTCTACAAAAATATAGTTTTTTTTTCCTGCATGGACTTTGGAAACTGTTTTTGGCTAATTTTGGGCTGCTGAACCCAAATCTGAGCTCAGATTTGCTCTATCACATCAAGTTCTTGTGCTATCTGTATGCTCCTTAGTCAGGATTTTACAAAAGTTGACCATCTAGTCTGACAATCTTGGTGGGGATAAAAATGACCCCTATTCATTTCCTAAGTAATTTCATGCTAGGCTGAGTGTTTATTTATTCATTGTGATCATTTTTGCATCTATCGATCTTCTAATGCAACAGTGTTTTTTTTTAACTTCGAGTGTAAAATTGCTGTTTTCTCAAAAATAATGATTTTTCATAGTTCAAAAACCTGATGTGATAGGCAAAAACTAATGCCGGATTTGGATTCAGCACCCAAAAGTTAGCTAGAATCCGTTGAAAAACCCCATACAAGAAAAATTGTGTTGACCAGTATAATACAGCATTATAGGACATGCATGATATAGCATTATGGACATCCGTGAAATATCTGTCAGATACACAGATAAATGTTTTTAGCATTGTGTGTTTGCAGCCAAGGAAGCCACAGCTTAGATGGAGGCAGCTGAGAAGATCAAAGACACAGTTTCTGTTTCCTGTAATTGACCTATTGCATGGAAAGCACAGAACCCGCCCCCCGTCGACAGTTTCCATCCACAGATCTCACTCAAATCATAGTGAAAAATGCACCTTTTGAAACCAACATCCTCTGCTGATCTGGACCCATTGAGGTCGCTTATCTCTCGCTGGTTTGTCAGAAGAAAGATCAGGTCCGACGTTTGTTGCCTTGTAATTTCTTGATTGTTTTTTTTTTTTTTTGGCTGTGTCCGTGCTGCACACACGCATGGTGCATATCTCTGATAGTATCTCTGATAATATGTTGTTGTTTTTTTTGCATTTTTTATTAGACAGTGACAGCGAAGCGGCACACAGGAAATGGAATGGAGAGACAGAGTGAGAGAGCGAGAGAGCGAGAACTAATAACAAAAGGTTTTCTTAACCTATTAGATGAAGAAAAACTACCAGTCTTACTAGGGGAAGACCCAAAGAGCTGTAAGTTAGCAGCAGTCTGTGTTGCTGCCTGCCATAAAGTGAGAGACAGTGAGTGTAAGTTAGCAGCGGCCTATGATGCTGCCTGCCATAAAGTGAGGGACAGTGAGAGTAAGTTAGCAGCAGTCTATGTTGCTGCCTGCCATAAAGTGAGGGACAGTCAGTATAAGTTAGCAGCAGTCTATGTTGCTGCCTGCCATAAAGTGAGGGACAGTCAGTATAAGTTAGCAGTAGTCTATGTTGCTGCCTGCCATAAAGTGAGGGACAGTGAGAGTAAGTTAGCAGCAGTCTATGTTGCTGCCTGCCATAAAGTGAGGGACAGTCAGTATAAGTTAGCAGCAGTCTATGTTGCTGCCTGCCATAAAATGAGGGACAGTCGGTATAAGTTAGCAGTAGTCTATGTTGCTGCCTGCCATAAAGTGAGGGACAGTGAGTGTAAGTTAGCAGCAGTCTGTGTTGCTGCCTGCCATAAAGTGAGGGACAGTCGGTATAAGTTAGCAGCAGTCTATGTTGCTGCCTGCCATAAAGTGAGGGACAGTGAGAGTAAGTTAGCAGCGGCCTATGTTGCTGCCTGCCATAAAGTGAGGGACAGTGAGAGTAAGTTAGCAGCAGTCTATGTTGCTGCCCTTCCATAAAGTGAGGGACAGTGAGTGTAAGTTAGCAGCAGTCTATGTTGCTGCCTGCCATAAAGTGAGGGACAGTCACCTGACACACGTTGTTGCTGCCATATTCGACGACAGTACGTTCTTTTGTTTTGTACTATGTTTCTTTGTTGTACTATGTTTCTTTGTTGTACTATGTTTCTTTGCTGTAGTGTGTTTGTTTTCAGTGGTGTTTTATTGATGTTTGGCTTTTTTCAATGTTTGGACACTTGCTTTGACAATATGTACATTGTTACGTCATGCCAATAAAGCCATTTGAATTTGAATTTGAGAGAATGAGAGAGAGAGAGTGAGACAGAGTTAGAGACAGACGGGGGGGGGAGACAGAGACAGACAGAGTTAGAGACAGAGAGCAAGAGAGACAGAGAGACAGAGAGAGAGAGAGTAAGAGAGCGAGAGAGACAAACAAAGACAGATAGAGAGTGTTAGAGACAGAGGGCGAGAGAGAAACAGAGAGACACAGACAGACACAGAGAGGGAGAGAGAGAGAGAGAGAGAGAGAGAGAGAGAGAGAGAGAGAGAGAGAGAGAGAGAGAGAGAGAGCGAGAGAGAAACAGAGAGACACAGACAGACACAGAGAGAGAGAGAGCGAGAGAGAGAGAGACAAACAAAGACAGATAGAGTGTTACAGACAGAGGGCGAGAGAGACAGAGAGACACAGACAGACACAGAGAGAGAGAGAGAGAGAGAGAGAGAGAGAGAGAGAGAGAGAGAGAGAGAGAGAGAGAAAGAGAGAGAGAGAGAGAGAGCGAGAGAGAGCGAGAGAGAGCGAGAGAGAGAGAGACAAACAAAGACAGATAGAGAGAGTGTTACAGACAGAGAGAGAGAGAGACGGCAAGCGAGAAACAGAGAGACACAGACAGACAGACAGAGAGAGAGAGAGACAGCAAGCGAGAAACAGAGAGACACAGACAGACAGAGAGAGAGAGAGAGAGAGAGAGAGAGAGACAAACAAAGACAGATAGAGAGAGTGTTACAGACAGATAGAGAGAGTGTTACAGACAGAGAGAGAGAGAGACAGCAAGCGAGAAACAGAGAGACACAGACAGACACACACAGAGAGAGAGAGAGAGACAGCGAGCGAGAAACAGAGAGACACAGACAGACACAGAGAGAGAGAGAGATGACGTGCAACAAAGGTTGCCGGCTGGAATCGTACCAGCGACCATGTGACCATGTTCTATGTACTGTAACCACTCGGCGACGCCGTCGTCGTCACACACATTTCATATTGACAATCATGCAGACCACAGTGAGGTTAGAATGGTAGTTTTATACAAAAATAGTGAATATTTACATTCATCCATGATAATTTACAAACACACAGGTTGATAGAATAAAAAAAGCGCCGTTGCAGAAAAATAATGTTTACGTGGTGGGAAAGTTTGCCTCGAGGAGAATCTTATTCACCGTCCTTGTCCGTCGCACGCTCAAAGTAGTCAACAGACTCGTACAACGGCACTTGGCACTGTCAGATGGAGGGAGAGGTGTGAGACAAATGAAAGTCAGAGAAAGAGAAAGACGAAGAGAGAGAGAGAGAGAGAGAGAGAGAGAGAGAGAGAGACAAAGAGAGAGAGAGAGAGACAAAGAGAGAGAGAGAGACAAAGAGAGAGAGAGACAAAGAGATTGTGTAAAAATCACTGAATCCAAACTGTTTCCTATGCATACGTCCCACTGTCTAGACAGCACATCACACATAGTACTATAGTATACTGTAGCAGAGCAAAGTAGGTGTCAGTTAGCTTTTAACATTACAACGACGGGGATTTCGCTCCCACGTAAAACGACCACGTGCGGTCAAAATGGCGGCCGGTTTTTAAACTCGATATTCTGTCAAGATGAATACCCAGTTGAGATATCAATGCACTGCATGTGTTAGTGTGTCAGTTAGGGAAACAACCGACACCAAAATTAAAATTCTAACAACTGCAATATTATTTTTAAACAATTTAAACTTCGGAGAGACATGTTCGAACTTGAATAGCAAAATTGAAAAAGTGAAAATATCACCTGAAACACAAAATGGAAAACACATGTTGCTAATCTAACAAACGTAACAAGGCCTATAAAAGGTGAAATGTTTTTTTTTTTAAAAAAGAGAGAACTGAAAATGACCAATGAAACAGTCCCAAACAACGACCGGAACTGGAAAAAACTAATAGAAGCCCCGTGGGTGGTCAAAATTACCGCAGGGATTTTTAAACTCTATATTCTGTCAAGATAAATACACAGTTGAGATATTAATGCTCTACGTATGTTTTAGTATGTGTGTTAGGAAACTAACTGACACAGAAATTAACGTTTCAACAACTTTAATAATATTATAGCGAATTCGGGGGACAACGCGACCACAGAAACTGCCGCGGCCGGGAAGCGAACCCGTATCGCCCGCACCGCAGGTGACATCGCTATCCGCTCGACTAAAGGGTCATATCCATGAACGTTACACTATTTTTCAAACAATCTAAAATGGCCGCCGTCCAACGCCTGTAAATACTGCGACGCCTCGGCGGTTGTCATGGTGCGTCTGTGGTGACCGGACGTGTTGGAAATAATAAACAACAAAAACAAGTTGAGACTATTTCTCTGCACTGGAGGACACTCGTGTGTTTCTAGGACACAGCAACGAGGCCGCGGCTAGATGGGGGTACAGCCACGGACGGAAGTGACGCAAAATCTCACCGGGCGTATTTCGTTGCTATGGCGATAGCTAGCCGAGCTCACCTCCCGAGAGACATGGCGGCGAAGTCGGAAGAAGCCCACGAAGGCTATTTTCACAGTTTCCCTTCACGTAGATCTTTTGAGGGGAATTTTAAAATATATATATGTATATATATATGAGGAGGACTCACTGACGAAATTCATTGTTTGACAGTTTGACAGCCAATCGGTGTGTCTGTTGCCAAAGTGTTGCTTCGTTGTGTTGTCTGAGCGCCGTTCATCCTCGCCGATAAGGTTGACTGACGTCTGTGCCCAAAGCCGCGCGCGATTCAGTGATGGACGACGTTTCCTGTTTCCGAACGTCACTGGGTGTGTGCGCAGCCAGGGGGCAAGACCGCGTTGGCGGCGCTCAAAAGATTATGAGACGCATAATCTTTTGAGCGCCGCCAAAGCGGCTCAACAAAGGAAACGTTCAACATTTTCCACCCATCCTTTTGGCGGTTTATTGCACAACAACTGCTGTGATGACGTTGCACAGAAACCCTCCTATAGTGCTGCGACCAGGACACACACACACCCACATCCGGCTTCCCACCCACAGACACGGCCAATTGTGTCTGTGGGGACGCCCGACTTGAGGTAACACGGGGATTCGAACCAGTGACCCCCGTGTTGGTAGGCAACGGAATAGACCGCTACGCTACGCCCACAATAGGTTTCAAATTCACTTTTTGAGGTCTTCATACGTCAATCACTCCTGCTGTACTGTCGCAGACCTGCATTCAAATAGGTCTACATTTCCATTTTTTTCTTCTTTAGGTTTACACATCTACCCACCCGTCCATCATCCGAACCGCTTATCCTGCTCTCAGCGTCACGAGGATGCCGAGAGCCTACCCCAGACGGGGGAGACACCCTGGACAGGCCGCCAGATTCACCAGACCTGCATGTCTTTGGACTGTGGGAGGAAACCGGAGCCCCCAGCCCCCCCTCCCCCCCTGAGTTTACACATTACACATTACGCCGGAAAACTCACCCATTGGGAGGAGCCTCCGGAGGAGCTCCTGCTTCCATCGGCCGCGTCGTCTTTCTTCATCTCCGCCACGTCGGAGTCACAGTGGGGCACCTCGTAGATCACCCTGGTCACGCTCCCTGACACACACACACACACACACACACACACACACACACACACACACACACACACACACACACACACACACACACACACACACACGACCTCAGAATCATGTTTATTGGCCGTGTGGAAAATGTGAATAAGGAGTTTTTTTCTCTCCGTTGGTTGGGTTTGAATGAAAAGGCTTTTTTTGCATCTGTCGCTATGTCAGGGAACACATCCTCCATGCAGGAAATGGGGTTGTTTTTTCTCTGAAGAAACTGTTATTGAGCAAGTGGTTAACTACTCTTAGATCCGCTAACGTTGGCGACGTCTCATTCAGCCCAGGGACGATAATATCAATTATTTACTTTAATTATTTGATACTTCTGTCACTTTTTACACAACGAGCAAGCATCAAATCTTTTTCTATCTATCTATCTATCTATCTATCTATCTATCTATCTATCTATCTATCTATCTATCTATCTATCTATCTATCTATCTATCTATCTATCTATCTATCTATCTATCTATCTATCTATCTATCTATCTATCTATCTATCTATCTCTTTCTCTCTCGCTCTCTCGCTATCTATCTATCTATCTATCTATCTATCTATCTATCTATCTATCTATCTATCTATCTATCTATCTATCTATCTATCTATCTATCTATCTCTGTCTATCTATCTATCTATCTATCTATCTATCTATCTATCTATCTATCTATCTATCTATCTATCTATCTATCTATCTATCTATCTATCTATCTATCTATCTATCTATCTATCTATCTATCTCTCTCTCTCTGTCTATCTATCTATCTATCTATCTATCTATCTATCTATCTATCTATCTATCTCTCTCTCTCTGTCTATCTATCTATCTCTCTCTCTCTCTCTCTCTCTCTCTCTCTCTCTCTCTCTCTCTCTCTATCTATCTATCTATCTCTCTCTCTCTCTCTCTCTCTCTCTCTCTCTCTCTCTCTCTCTCTCTCTCCCTCTCTCTCTCTCTCTCTCTCTCTCTCTCTCTCTCTGTGTCTATCTATCTATCTATCTATCTATCTATCTATCTCTGTCTATCTATCTCTCTCTCTCTCTCTCTCTCTCTCTCTCTCTCTCTCTCTCTCTCTCTCTCTATCAAGAAAGAAGAAGAAAGCCACTACATTTGTCATTGTATTCTTACAATGACATTTGAAACGTGTTGCCTGCATGTAACCCATCCTATTGTATAGCAGCAGTGGGCAGCTGCAGCGCCCGGGGACCAACTCCAGTTCTTCTTCCCACTGCCTTGCTCAGGGGCACAGGCAGGAGTATTAACCCTAACATGCATGTCTTTCTGATGGTGGGAGGACACCGGAGCACCCGGAGGAAACCCACCGCAGACACGGGGGAGAACACACAAACTCCACACAGAGAGGACCCGGGACGGCCTGGGGTTCGAACCCAGGACCTTCTTGCTGCGAGGCAACAGTGCCGACCACTCGGGCCACCGTGCCCGAAGTACCACTGTGTACAAAGTCCATGTTAGTGAGGGGACGGCAAATATATTTGTGAGTTGATGGTGCATTTCCCGCAGCACGTGGTGGGTCTACTCTGTGGCATGAGAGCGTCTTCAGAATCGGAGCGTCCCTTTTAGCTTCCCCAACAACACAGCTGTTGTGCAAAGCTTGGTTCCTACCCTCTAACATGAGCAAACAGAAACGCCAAGAATATCCCCTTTTTAAACTAGAAATGTGCTAGGAAGGTCAGCAGAGTCCTGCTTCTGGATCCCCTTCCCTCAAGGCCACCTCGCTTATGTTAAGCTGCAGGTAGTTTGTCTGATTGCCCCCTTGATGCCATAAATGAAACATAATGATAATTTATTTTTTTTACCTTGTTTCCTCCTCAGATGGCAACGGCAGACGAGGGCAAATACGAACAACAGTGCAAAGACAGTCAGGCCAGCCAGGACAGCCAGGACGGGAGATGACCCGGACGGGTCGTGACCAGATGAACCTTGCGTGTGGTTTGAAGAGAAGAAGTACGGATGAGCGTCGTGCCGGCAGTAATACACAACCACGAAGACGCTGCAACACGTGCTGTACTAGAGTTTGTCACATACCCTCGTTTGTGTTGTGTCTGGCCGTCACCGTGAGGACGGTTCCTCCTCCTCGGAACGTCTTCAATATTGGCACCTCGTCGATCACTTTGCAAGTGTATGAACCTGAATCAGCTCTCGAGACATTTGGCAAGGTCAGCGTTGTACAGTTACAGGCTTCATGCGTCATCCCACATCCGTTCACCAAAGGCACATGTCCCAGTTTTTGCTTAAATTTCAGCCAGTTGATTTGTCCTCTGGTCACGTTAGAGTCCCAGCAGCACTCGATCTGGACCGTCTCCCCCTCTGTGGCGGTGACATTGGGAGGCTGAGTCACCACAATTTTCCTTTCAGATGAAGTGCCTACGAGAGGAGACGAACAATTCAAAAAAATAATAATTTCAGCAGGTTTACTTTCACCGACGCTGCACAGTTGTTGACCTATCACCCCCCCCCCAACTCTTTATTAACCTTTGTTAATATTGTACACAATAGTTTCAATTGTTTCAACATTTTTAAAAACTAATAATGATAATATTAATAATAATAATAATAATGATAATGGCACATATTATGAATATGGCAAAAACAGTAGTTAGAAACATGTACATATATGTGTGTATATACATACACACATACATATATATGTACATATATATATATATAAATACACACACACATATATATACACACACACACACATATATATATATATACAAACATATATATACATATATATACATATACATACACATATAAAAAATTGTGTGTAGTAAAAGCAAAATATATACCCCCTGCAAAGACTAACAAATAATAATAATTTTTAAAAAAAACCCACAAAATACGCAGTCTCCATGGTAAATTGCAACATAATTCGTGTGACAGATCAGTCTTGCGTATTCGAAGGAGCAAAATGACAAGGACGAATAACAACCATCAGCCGTCTTCACCGAGGTACAGTCTGGAACTGCGGTGTCTCGATAAGGTCAAAGAGGGGTTGCCATGTTTTGAAAAATTCTACCGTAGACCCACGTAGTGTGTATTTGATCTTTTCTAATTGACTTGACATGAAGAACATCTCTGAGCCAAGCCTCGTGGGCTGGAGGCGAGGATGACTTCCACCGAAGTAACATCGGTTGTCTAGCCAATAGGGTCAAGAAGGCCTCAAGATCTGCTTTAATATCTGGCGGGACCACTGTATCCAGTACTACCCCCAAAGAGTGCTGTTAATGCAACTGGATCAAAGGGCAGCTGGAGTACCCCCTTATAACGCTTCACAGATATTGGACCAATAGTTATGAAGACATGGGCAAACCAAAACATATGAATCAAAACATACGGTGACACCTGTCACAGACGGGGTAAACATCAGGGGTAAATCTGAGAAAGTCTTGAGTTTTGTCCAGTGAGTACAGTGCATGAGTTTGAAGAAGAGTGGACCCGGAGAAGAACATTATCCCACAGGTCATCATTAGTTTCTCCGCCTACTACATCCTGCTCCCGTGATGCCATGAGATGATGCCAGGACAAACTGACCTGTTATCGTGCAGAAGCTACAGAGGCTGCTGACATTGAAAAACAATGACCATTATTATTAACACGAGGGTCATTCAAATCAGGAAGCACGGAAAGATTCGCCTCATAAAACAAGCAATATCTTCATGGACGATCATCATTGAACAAAAGAGAAGATGCGGTGCAGGCAGGGGCAACTGCTCTGCTGGAGGTCCCCCGACACTCGACATGCTGAGCTGCATGCGGACCCCACATCTTCATAAAACTACACCTTTTACAATGGAGCTCGTCTGATCTCCTTCGATCGTGCGTTCATTCTCATTCATCTCCAGTTGCTTCTCCAGGGGTGGGGTCGCGGTAGGCAAGTAGGGCGCTCCCTCTCCCCAGCAACGCCCTCCAGCTCCTCCTGGGGGATCCCAAGGCCTTCCCAGGCCAGATTGGACATGTAGTCCCTCCAGCGAGTTCTGGGTCTACACCGGGTTCTCCTCCCGGTTGGCCGTGCCTGGAAAACCTCCAAAGGAAGGCGCCAAGGAGGCATCCGAATCAGACGCCCGAAACACTTCAACTGGCTCCTTTTGACGAGAAGGAGCAGCGGCTCTACTCCCAGCTCCCTCCGGATGTCCGAGCTCCTCATCCTCCCAGATAGCATCCGAATGTGGGCCCACTTCAGGCAATGATGCGGCACTGATGGCCCTGACAAAATGGATGTGAACCTGAAGTGGCCCACATGTATAATAGCAAATATGGCCCAAATACGCCAAATCAGATGTGGGGCCTTTTCTGGCAAAGATGCGGCGCTCTCGGCAACACGTAATTTGGATGTGACCCTGAAGTGGCCCGTGTGGTAAATGGTGACTACGGCCCAAATATGGGCCACCTTCGGCAAATATGTGGAACATGCAGCATTGCTATGGCTTGGTTCTGGCCCAGATCTGGCAAACGGGAGCAGACTGCCCAAGTCCCATCATTCCACACGGTATGTGGGCCCGGACACCCTACGGAGGAAACTCATTTCAGCCGCTTGTATCCACCATCTCACCCTTTCGGTCACTACCCAAAGCTCCTGAGCATAGGTGAGGGTTGGGACGAAGACTGACTGGTAAATTGAGAGCTTCGCCTTCCGGCCCAGCTCCCTCTTCACCACAACGGTCCGGTACAGCGCCCGCTGATCATAAAACCACCAAAAAGACTGGTGATGTAAACTACTGGCGCCTCACAAGGAATGTACAGAGCGATCTGCAAACATATTTGTTAGGCTTCAAAGTTTTGGCCTGAAAGAGATTTTCTCTTTTGCCAGGCAGATGTCCACTGAAGCAACACCGGATGACAGTGATCATTGTCAAAACACCTAGATTTAGATTTTGGCCTATCGCGGTTCGCAATCTCGTAACCATCAGATTTGCACTTCAAAGTTCTCTGATGACATAAGCGATGAGTTTATCCCCCGTACACGAGGACCCGTGGCTTTTGGTGGGCGTTAATGCGAGACGGTCATCAGCCTCAGCTGAGCTACACTGCAGCTAAAAGCAGCAGTCACACTTCTTGCGGCCGTCTTGACACCGTCACATATTTGTCCCCACTTTGACACCTTTTTGGGATCTGCCAGTCATATTGAATCTCCACGAGGTGTACTTACTGTCACAGCAGACGGCAGAGACGCAGGAGAGCAGCAGGCAGCCGAAGACCGGGGCCATCGTTCTAGACTGAAACGACCCCCACCCACCCACCGCTGCCTCTCGCGTCCCCGAGAGCCGAGTCCCTCCCATCACCATGTCGACGGTGTCCCTGCTTCCTTTTTTCGCTGCCAGATGTGTGCAATACGTCTCACTCTTACGACACACACATCCTCTCGTCATCCGGATGCACGTCAGAGATGAGAGTGGAGATTCATAAAGTTTGTGCACTTTCCCATCCTGATTCAACGCAAATCTGGGCGTAGCCACCTGTTCCGCTGCCCTTTTACACGTCTGCAGACAAATGTCAGTCAAGCTGCATTTTATATAGCGCCCTTCTAGCTGCGACAGCCACTCAAAGCGCCTTGCTGCAAAAGTGTTTGCAGTATAAATTAAAATACACATTTAAGGACGTATGAAGTGGGCTGACCTTTGACCTACTTCTAGCTCACCTTCTGGTCTCACGCTCTTATTGAGCTCACTGTGTTCCTCATGTAACTGGTTGCTGGTACTGCTGGACTTTTTGGGAACTGCCCTTTGTTGGGGTCAGTTGAGTGCCCCACTGACCTGGCAAAACACCCACCCACATATTGAGTCCTTGTGCAGTGTCTTGTGAAAAACTTTACCCCCCCTCCCTTTTTCTCCCCGGCCAATTTCCACCCTCTTCCGGTCGCTGCTCCACCCCCTCTGCCGATCCGAGGAGGGCTGCAGACTACCACACGCCTCCTCCCGTACATGTGGAGTCGCCAGTCGCTTCTTTTCACCTGACAGTGAGGAGTTTCACCGGGGGGACGTAACGCGTCCCCCTTCCCCCTGAACAGGCTCCCTGACCGGCCAGAGGAGGCGCTAGTGCAGAGACCAGGACACACACCCACATCCGGCTTCCCGCTTGCAGACACGGCCAATTGTGTCTGTAGGGATGCCCGGCCCGACTAACAAAGGAATAGACCACCACGCCACCCGGATGCCCTGTCTTGTGACAAACTTGATATTGGCAAAGGATGGTGCCAACTTGATCATTCATCGACAAGAAGGTTAGTGAATGGTACTACCTGTGAGAGGAGCCAGTAAACTCACGATCCTGCAGACTGATGGCCTTCATCCGCAGGAGTGGTGCATCGGTTTCCTCTGTTTGAATCGGGCTTCTATGCGAGTGCTTGTCCCCAGGTGTTGTTATATCCTGTATTCACAAGTACACGATTACAATCTCTGTTGCGTCTGTCTTTCACAGCTCCTCCCACAGGTACATAACTAGTCTACGGCAGTACTCTAGAGGTGTTGTGTGGGCTGTTTAAGGTCAGGATGTTCCAGATGGTTTAACTGTTTTCAGCTGCACAGGAGACTACAAACACAACCCTTCTGTTGCTGCCAGACTGTGTGGAGTTTTGAGTGAGAAAGGTCTGTCTGCGGACTCTGCAAGACGGAAGTGGAACGTGTAGCAGGACTCCCACTCCTCTCCCTGAGCTTAACCTCCCAACCTTAACCTCAGCGTGTGTGGGGGGGTGGGGGTGGGGTCTTGCATTACTGCCTTGCTGTCCACAGACAGATACTGTTGTTTCGAATGCAGTGGCAGCTGGTGCTAAAAATGGCTGGCGTTGTGCTGCATCACATTTCGCCGGTGTTATTTTGTGCTACTGTTGCAGCGGACATTAAAATAGAAAACCGGTCGCCTCACAGCAAGAAGGTCGTGGGTTCGAGCCCCGTGGTAGTCCAACCTTGGGGGGGGGGTCGTCCTGTGTGTGGAGTTTGCATGTTCTCCCCGTGTCTGCGTGGGTTTCCTCCGGGGGCTCCGGTTTCCCCCCCCCCACAGTCCAAAGACATGTAGGTCAGGTGAATCAGCCGTACTAAATTGCCCCTATAGGTGTGAACGTGTCGGCTCTGTGATGGCCTGGCGGCCTGCCCAGGGTGTCTCCTCACCTGCCGCCTCACGACTGCTGGGATAGGCTCCAGCCCCGCGACCCCGATTGGGATAAGCGGCTTGGATAATGGAAGGATGAATAATAATTTTGAGTTAATTTTATGTCTTTGCTAACCTTCTGGAGCTAACTAATTAATGTAATGCTAATGGAGTTTAAATGCACTATTTGCCATTCCGTCTGTACTTTTGCGTTTAGCGGTTAGGTTGTTCCTGCAGGACAGTCGCAGAGCTGACCGTAGTGTAGCGAATTCGGGGGACAACGCAACCACAGGAACTGCCGCGGCCGGGAAGCGAACCCGTATCGCCGGCACCGCAGGAGGCATCGCTAACCGCTCGACTAAAGGGTCAGACCCGTTAGCTAGGGGCTAACGTGTCCCATTAGTGCATGGATAAGCAGACACGCTGGCCGCTGGCTGGCGGATCTGATCCTTTAGTCTAGCGGTTAGCGATGCCTCCTGCGGTGCGGGCGATACGGGTTCGCGTCCCGGCCGCGGCACTTCCTGTGGTTGCGTTGTCCCCCGAATTCGCTACAATATCATGAATGATAATGTTAACTCCTGCGCCTAAAAAGGTAAAATAACAACACAGACAGTCGAACTACTTAAAATGTCATTCATACTTGTTTTCCAACGATTTCATGCACCCCTATGCTTGGACCATACCATTTTAACCTTGCCACTGGGCTTGCCGACCTCGTTACTGTTTTGCAGTTGCTCCTGACAACCAGGAGACCGGAGCATGAATGATGGTGTAAGCAAGTGTAAGTAACGTAGCTAGCCAGCTTGCTTGCTTGTCTAGCCCAGTACACCACCCTTTCTTACCTTTGGGGTTTCTGAGTTAGATTTTCTTACGTATTTCCGGATTGAAGTAATACTTGGGGTAGTATTGCTCGAGGATCAATGACCACACCGGGTTATAGAACTCAGGTTTAATCGTGGCTCAGTAGGCAGACGTAATAACTATACATGGTAGTGGTGTAACCATAATAACAGTCCGGGTAGTACATAACACCTAGTGTAGTTCCAGTGGATATACATGGCGTTATATCACTACACGGATGAATTATAGCCTTATCTAGTTTATAACTTGTGTTTGGGGTTATCAGTTCAGACCCCCTCACGAACTAGCTAGCTAGCTAGCTAGCGCTTGCTAACAGTAGCCCCTAGACGTTTATGTTAGCTTAAATGAACTTGAACTGATAATTTCGGGCACATGAGATAACATAATAGGCACATCTACAAACCAATTTGTGCCAAGGGTATTGTATTAGTTCAAATGCATCTACATTTCCACAATAAATTGATGTAGAAAAAGAGCAAATTGGTGCATACAAATTCACCAGAATGCAGGAAATTAAATGTGTGATGCTCAAAATTTCCAGGGGGGAGGACCCCCTGACCCCCCGCTAAATGTGTCCCCCCCCCCAATGTTCAAGTGAAACTTACTCCACAGGCACAACACAACGTCTGTACTGCTAGAATACTCCCTTCTCTTGTACACAGCCGTTGTGTTGTACAGTTTTGTGTGTGTTGGTTGGTGCTGCAGTGTGTGGGACGACAGGGCCGTGACGACTTTCACTTCACTTCAGTTCAATGACTGACGTGTTTCAGTACAGACACGTGTTAAAATCGGATCACGTGTAACCTGTCTTCAGTCCTTCACTTTCCCACGAATAAGTCGAAGTACACAACTCAGTATCTACAACACAATCTCTCACATGTAGCACCTCCAAAAGCATCACAGGTGTAGTTGAGGACACTGAGGTTCACTACACAAAGGCAACACATGTGCTGCTTGCCAGAGTTGCCGTTACAACAGAGCCCAGTGGTGCGTTTTACATGTTCAGCCCTGACGCCAAATGAGGAAGAAGAGGGAGCAGCACGTCTGAAAGCGAAGCAGAGTTGTTTCAGCTAGTCGGCAGGGTTGTAGGATAAACTTGCAAAATATTTTTCCCCCAACTGATACCCCAACATCACCGGCTAAGACCCCGAGTTCAGCCATGTTTGTTTGTGTGTTTTGGCATCCTTCTCTTTTTCCTCATTTTGGACTCCTTCTTTTTGTGCAGGTTGGAGTGGTTGAACACCACTGCAGTTTCCAGAATCGCCACAAGGTGGCAGGAAGTGGAAGCAAAATAGACACTATTAAGTACTGCAACTTTGACTAGAAGTGGATTAAATCTAATTAGTGAGGGAAATTAATTGATTTCCTTTATCTGCTCACCGTATCCTTTCCTGTTGCGTCCGTATCAACCCGGGCTGCGCTTGGTATTATACTGCCCCCTTGTGGTGCATTGAATGCTTAACTCCACTAGTGGGTCCAACTAAACTGATGAGCTAAAGCAACGCCGACAAACGACGTTTGTAATTTTATTTCGTACGATAATTCAATAAATGGATGACTGAGGTCCCAAGTCTCCTTGTTCCCGGCCCTCCATTTAGTTTATTCTGACGTCATAAACATGCGCTGCTCACACGTGTTCGACCTCAAGTTTGTTTTCAGCCACTTTTTAAATATCTCATTGAGCTGCAAGACAATGGTTATTTTATAGTGTGTGTGAGTAATAGCAGTAAAACAGTAAAGAAATGTGGGGTTTTTCCCCCTTTTGAGCTGCCCAAATAAAATGGAGTTGACTTTTTGGGGTTGTGTTGACGGTCGAAAGGGGTTTCCCGTTTGCCTCTACAGAGCTCAAGTGAACATCACAGATGTGAATGCTTAGTGTGATGAGGTGCAGGGTGTTTCCTGAAGCTATGAAGTTGGATAACATGGCAGAAACCCACCTGATTACAGTGAAATACAGATTATTGTGCATCACAACATAACTAATGTATTTAACATCATTATTTTCCCTTAAATTTTTCATTAAGTGTATATCATAGAGCAGTAACACATAATACTCTTGATATTATACATGAGATAAAAGAAACCACTCTGAACGCGCTCCTTCCCTCGATGCTCCCATAGAGGAACATTGAACGGTCATCAATGGTACAGAGCTCGTGACGTCATCACTTCTCTATACCCGCTTCGCGCTCAGGAAGGAGCGCCACAACTCATCATCGTGGCTGGCGGGACTCACACTTTAGAAACACATTTCTCAAGTTAGGAACTATAGAAATGATCCCTGAAAGTATAGTCTTAACTCAACCAGCGCATCAGCCCGCTACTAGAGCCCGGAGCCCTGGATTCTGCATCATGGTGGTTCTGGTCCTGCCCACTGCCTGTGTTCCCTCATCCGCCACAGGGGGTGCTCTACCCGGCCACTGCCCTGGCCCATGCAGAGAGGCTCGTCTGAGCAGAGGATATCCCCGCCTCGTCGCGTCGCGTCGCGTCAGCAGTGCCTGGGAAAGCTGGCGGTGCCATTTGGCCAATACAGGGATTCCCCGGTCCCCTGGCTTGTAGCAAATGATGCGGGCTACATGAAGTAGTGAGCGTATTACATTTAATACCACTGTAGGCTCTGGTGGTGGCCTGCTCAAAATGACTTACCTGAACATCCGTTTGCACAAAAACATGCCTATTATAAGTGTTTATTATCCATCTTTTCAAAGTATCCTCGCTCATTGTCACGACTGCGGCGATATGAACGATGACGTCACTAAGTGGGTGTGATTCCAGCGTGCTGGACAAGCGCAGAGCAGAGGTGACCAACCCACACAGGAAGGGGGAGACTGGGAGCCAGGGGGGAAAGGATGCCGTCTCACGTATCCCGCTGATACGTTGAGTTTAAACACGCGGCATTTCTTCGGTGGTAACGGGGATTTGTGTGGCTGGCCGCAGCTAAGGGACCGTCTGTAAACTGCAGAGGAAGGGACCGTCTGACAAAAGGGGAGGGCAACACTGAGATGCCATTACCTACACAAAAATGTCTTTGATTAAAATAAAGTCGGTGCCTCACGGTGTTCTTTCCTTTTCTCGGCTTGTCAGTAAACTCTAGTAATACATCCAGTTCATTATATATCCTAGAGGCGTAATTTATGGGGGGGGGTCAGGGGGGACATGTCCCCCTCAATATTTAGAAGAAGTGAATTTGTCCCCCCCCCCAAAAAAATATATTGTAACGTGCATGGATAAGAAGACACGCTGGCCGCTGGCTGGCGGGTCTGATCCTTTAGTCTAGCGGTTAGCGATGCCTCTTGCGGTGCGGGCGTTACGGGTTCGCGTCCCGGCCGCGGCAGTTCCTGTGGTTGCGTTGTCCCCCGAATTCGCTACAATATTATAAATGATAATGTTAACTCCTTCGCCAAAAAAGGTAAAATAACAACACAGACAGTCGAACTACTTAAAATGTCATTCATGCTTGTTTTCCAACGATTTCATGCACCCCTATGCTTGGACCATACCATTTTAACCTTGCCACTGGGATTGCCGACCTCGTTGCTGTCTTGCAGTTGCTCCTGACAACCAGGAGACCGGAGCATGAATGATGGTGTAAGCAAGTGTAAGTAACGTAGCTAGCCAGCTTGCTTGTCTAGCCCAGTACACCACCCTTTCTTACCTTTGGGGTTTCTGAGTTAGATTTTCTTACATATTTCCGGATGAATTATAGCTTTATCTAGTTTATAACTTGTGTTTGGGGTTATCAGTTCAGACCCCCTCACGAACTAGCTAGCTAGCTAGCTAGCTAGCGCTTGCTAACAGTAGCCCCTAGACGTTTATGTTAGCTTAAATGAACTTGAACTGATAATTTCGGGCACATGAGATAACATAATAGGCACATCTACAAACCAATTTGTGCCAAGGGTATTGTATTAGTTCAAATGCATCTACATTTCCACAATAAATTGATGTAGAAAAAGAGCAAATTGGTGCATACAAATTCACCAGAATGCAGGAAATTAAATGTGTGATGCTCAAAATTTCCAGGGGGAGGAGCCCCTGACCCCCCGCTAAATGTGTCCCCCCCCCAATGTTCAAGTGAAACTTACTCCACAGGCACAACACAACGTCTGTACTGCTAGAATACTCCCTTCTCTTGTACACAGCCGTTGTGTTGTACAGTTTTGTGTGTATTGGTTGGTGCTGCAGTGTGTGGGACGACAAGGCCGTGACGACTTTCACTTCACCTCAGTTAAATTACTGACGTGTTTCAGTACAGACACGTGTTAAAATCGGATCACGTGTAACCTGTCTTCAGTCCTTCACTTTCCCACGGATAGGTCGAACTACACAACTCAGTATCTACAACACAATCTCTCACATGTAGCACCTCCAAAAGCATCACAGGTGTAGTTGAGGACACTGAGGTTTACTACACAAAGGCAACACATGTGCTGCTTGCCAGAATTGCCGTTACAACAGAGCCCAGTGGTGCGTTTTACATGTTCAGCACTGACGCCAAATGAGGAAGAAGAGGGAGCAGCACGTCTGAAAGCGAAGCAGAGTTGTTTCAGCTAGTCGGCAGGGTTGTAGGATAAACTTGCAAAATATTTTTCCCCCAACTGATACCCCAACATCACCGGCTAAGACCCCGAGTTCAGCCATGTTTGTTTGTGTGTTTTGGCATCCTTCTCTTTTTCCTCATTTTGGACTCCTTCTTTTTGTGCAGGTTGGAGTGGTTGAACACCACTGCAGTTTCCAGAATCGCCACAAGGTGGCAGGAACTGGAAGCAAAATAGACACTATTAAGTACTGCAACTTTGACTAGAAGTGGATGGAATCTAATTAGTGAGGGGAATTAATTGGTTTCCTTTATCTGCTCACCGAATCCTTTCCTGTTGCCTCCGTATCAACCCGGGCTGCGCTTGGTATTATACTGCCCCCTTGTGGTGCATTGAATGCTTAACTCCACTAGTGGGTCCAACTAAACTGATGAGCTAAAGCAACGCCGACAAACGACGTTTGTAATTTCATTTCGTACGATAATTCAATAAATGGATGACTGAGGTCCCAAGTCTCCTTGTTCCCGGCCCTCCATTTAGTTTATTCTGACGTCATAAACATGCGCTGCTCACACGTGTTCGACCCCAAGTTTGTTTTCAGCCACTTTTTAAATATCTAATTGAGCTGCAAGACAATGGTTATTTTATCGTCTGTGTGAGTAATAGCAGTAAAACAGTAAAGAAATGTGGGGTTTTTTCCCCCTTTTGAGCTGCCCAAATAAAATGGAGTTGACTTTTTGGGGTTGTGTTGACGGTCGAAAGGGGTTTCCCGTTTGCCTCTACAGAGCTCAAGTAAACATCACAGATGTGAATGTTTGGTGAGATGAGGTGCAGGGTGTTTCCTGAAGCTATGAAGTTGGATAACATGGCAGGAACCCACCTGATAACAGTGAAATACAGATTATTGTGCATCACAACATAATAACTAATGTATTTAACATCATTATTTTCACTTACATTTTACATTAAGTGTATATCATAGAGCAGTGACACATGATACACTTGATATTATACATGATATAAAAGAGACCACTCTGAACGCGCTCCTTCCCTCGATGCTCCCATAGAGGAACATTGAACGGTCATCAATGGTACAGAGCTCGTGACGTCATCACTTCTCTGTATCCGCTTCGCGCTCAGGAAGGAGCGCCGCAACTCATCATCGTGGGTGGCGGGACTCACACTTTAGAAACACATTTCTCAAGTTAGGGACTATAGAAATGATCCCTGAAAGTATAGTCTTAACTCAACCAGCGCATCAGCCCGCTACTAGAGCCCGGAGCCCTGGATTCTGCATCATGGTGGTTCTGGTCCTGCCCACTGCCTGTGTTCCCTCATTCGCCACAGGGGGTGCTCTACCCGGCCACTGCCCCGGCCCATGCAGAGAGGCTCCTCTGAGCAGAGGGTATCCCCGCCCCGTCGCGTCGCGTCGCGTCGCGTCAGCAGTGCCTGGGAAAGCTGGCGGTGCCATTTGGCCAATACAGGGATTCCCCGGTCCCCTGGCTTGTGGCAAATGATGCGGGCTACATGAAGTAGTGAGCGTATTACATTTAATACCACTGTAGGCTCTGGTGGTGGCCTGCTCAAAATGACTTACCTGAACATCCGTTTGCGCAAAAATATGCCTATTATAAGTGTTTATTATCCATCTTTTCAAAGTGTCTTCGCTCATTGTCACGACTGCGGCGATATGAACGATGACGTCACTAAGTGGGTGTGATTCCTGCGTGCTGGACAGGCGCAGAGCAGAGGTGACCAACCCACACAGGAAGGTGGAGACTGGGAGCCAGGGGGGAAAGGATGCCGTCAGATGTGAATGCTTAGTGTGATGAGGTGCAGGGTGTTTCCTGAAGCTATGAAGTTGGATAACATGGCAGAAAACCACCTGATTACAGTGAAATGCAGATTATTGTGAAACACCACATGATAAGTGTAATGTATTTAACATTATCTTCATTTAAATTTTACATTAATTGTATATCATAGAGCAGTGACACATAATACTCTTTAAGTTATACATGAAATAAAAAATAACCACTCTGAACGCGCTCCTTCCCTCGGTGTTCCCATGGAGGAACACTGAACGGTCATCAATGGTACAGAGCTCGTGACGTCATCACCTCTCTGTACCCGCTTCGCGCTCAGGAAGGAGCGCCGCAACTCATCATCGTGGGTGGCGGGACTCACACTTTAGAAACACATTTCTCAAGTTAAGAACTACAGAAATGATCCCTGAAAGTATAGTCTTAACTCAACCAGCCCACCAGCCCGCTACTAGAGCCCGGAGCCCTGGATTCTGCATCATGGTGGTTCTGGTCCTGCCCACTGCCTGGCCCTACAGACTAGTAATACAGACTAATAATCACAATCACCACGGCAAAGTAAGATCAGCCCACTGGTGGTGGTAAAGTAGGAGCAGGTGGTGGAATACACGTGTGCTTAATTTACAAAATAGGAGTCGATTAATTATTGACACAAACGTTTATAGCCCATCTTTGACATAAACGCATCAATATCGTACAAACGTCCAAAGCACAACATAGTTCTGACAGGTATCAGTGAAATGTTCCGCTCAGTTAAGAGAAATAAGATCTTAAAGATGACTCTTTCAATACCCACAATGCTTTCTGGCGTTTGTTACCCTCAGCAAGTCGAGACAATTAAGTATCAACCCAAAACATAACATTCTTACCACCTTGGCACTAAAACACTACGGAATACTGTCCTGACTATAGCTTTTGTCTTAAATGACTGACGTGTTTCAGTACAGACAGTACAATACCCGGGCTGCGCTTGGTATTATACTGCCCTCTTGTGGTGCATTGAATGCTTAACTCCACTAGTGGGTCCAACTAAACTGATGAGCTAAAGCAACGCCGGCACACGACGTTTTTAAATTTATTTCGTACGATAATTCAATAAATGGATGACTGAGGTCCCAAGTCTCCTTGTTCCCGTCCCTCCACTTAGTTTATTCTGACGTCATAAGCATGCCCTGCTCACACGTGGACGACCCCAAGTTTGTTTTCAGCCACTTTTTAAATATCTCATTGAGCTGCAAGACAATGGTTATTTTATTGTGTGTGTGAGTAATAGCATTAAAACAGTAAAGAAATGTGGGGTTTTTTTCCCTTTGAGCTGCCCAAATAAAATGGAGTTGACTTTTTGGGGTTGTGTTGACGGTCAAAAGGGGTTTCTCGTTTGCCTCTACAGAGCTCAAGTGAACATCACAGATGTGAATGTTTGGTGTGATGAGGTGCAGGGTGTTTCCTGAAGCTATGAAGTTAGATAACATGGCAGAAACCCACCTGATTACAGCGAAATACAGATTATTGTGTAACACTATATAATAAGTGTAATGTATTTAACATTATTATCTTCACCTACAGTTTACATTAAGTGTATATAAAAAGGCAGTGACACATAGCATTGTTGATATTATACATGAAATAAAAGTAGCCACTCTGAACGCGCTCCTTCTCTCGATGATGAAATACAGATTATTGTGTAACACTCCGAAACTTACATTAAGATTACATAATGCCGCGATATAAAGTATTTTTGATATTATACATGAGATAAAAAAAACCACTCTGATCGCGCCCCTTCCCTCGATGCTCCCATAGAGGAACACTGAACGGTCATCAATGGTACAGAGCTGGTGACGTCATCACTACTCCGTACCCGCTTCGCGCTCAGGAAGGAGCACCGCAACTCATCATCGTGGCTGGCGGGACTCACACTTTAGAAACACATTTCTCAAGTAAGGAACTATAGAAATGATCCCTGAAAGTATAGTCTTAACTCAACCAGCCCGTCAGCCCGCTACTAGAGCCCGGAGACCTGGATTCTGCATCATGGTGGTTTCCTCTCCCCACTGCCTGGCCCTACAGACTAGTAATACAGACTAATAATCACAATCACCACGGCAAAGTAAGATCAGCCCACTGGTGGTGATGAGTAGGAGCAGGTGGTGGAATACACGTGTGCTTAATTTACAAAGTAGGAGTCGATTAATTATTGACACAAACGTTTGTAGACCATCTTTGACATAAACGCATCAATACCGTACAAATGTCCAAAGCACAACATAGTTCTGACAGGTATCAGTAAAATGTTCCGCTCAGTTAAGAGAAATAAGATCTTAAAGATGACCCTTTCAATACCCACAATGCTTTCTGGCGTTTGTTACCCTCAGCAAGTCGAGACAGTTAAGTATCAACCCAAAACATAACATTCTTACCACCTTGGCACTAAAACACTACGGAATACTGTCCTACCTATACCTCTGGTCTAAGACTACATTGGGGAGGGTATTATATCTTTTTGCAGTACCTGTGAATCAAACAGAGAGGATGAAAATGGGCAGTATTGAGAGTGATGATTCAATGGTGATCATGTCACACGAGGTGCACCAAGCTATACACAAGCTGTCTGTTAGCAAGGCAAGTGGCTTAGATCACATGACTGCTGAACACATTAAATATGCCAGTCCGAGGTTAGCTCCTCTCCTTGCTATCTGTTTTACTGGCTTTATGGTCCATGGCTTGTTACCAGACTCCGTGTTGTCTGTACTGTTAGTGCCAGTCATTAAGGACAAAGCTGGTAAAGTATGCAGCCTAGAGGACTACAGGCCTAGAGCTCCAGCCAGCATACTGTCAAAAGTCCTAGAAAGGAGGCTGCTGGATAGAGGGCATGACTTTATCAACTGCACAGATAACCAGTTTGGTTTAAAGCTAGACATGGCTCAGACTTACGGATATGTGCCTTAAAGGAAATTGTAAACAAAGACAGAGGCCAAAACTCATCGGTCCTGATGTGTTTTATTGATGCTTTGATCGTGTTAATCATAGAAAGTTGTTTGTTAAATTGAGTCAAAGAGGGGTCCCTAAATACATTGTGAGAATTCTGGCTTATTAGTATGCCCACAGTGGTGTCAGACAAGGGGGGATTCTGTCTCCAGCTCGCTACAATATAAATTGTAGCGAATTCGTGGAGAGGCAGTCCGGGACCGCCACAGCCGGGACGCGAACCCGTGGCTCCCACACCGCAAGCGACAACGTTAACCAGTCGACTAAAGGGTCCGACCCATTAATCAAGGACCAACGTGTCTACTTATCCATGCACGTTACACTATATCGATGATTTGTCCAAGCAGCTGAAAGCCTGTAACACTGGGTGCAGGATGGGTAGTACCTTGGTGAACCATATTATGTATGCAGATGACCTTGTCATTCCTAGTCCCTGTAGCGCTGGTCTCCAGCAGCTCCTTGATATATGTTGTGTGTACGGTGTGCAGCATGATATCAAATACAATGCTAGTAAGAGTGTTGTCATGATCTGCAGAACCAAAGAGGTCAATCATCTAACATGTCCCGATTTTAAATTGTCTGATAACAATCTTGTGGTGTGTAATAAGGTGATCCGTGTGGTGAACCCAGTATGGCCCGCACACCGTCAGCAGGCCATACTGATGGCAACCAAAGAGAGCCGTTGCTATCGGGAGAAGAAGATGGTGTTCCCTCATCCGCCACAGGGGGTGCTCTACCGGGCCACTGCCCCGGCCCATGCAGGTATCCCCGCCCCGTCGCGTCGCGTCAGCAGTGCCTGGGAAAGCTGGCGGTGCCATTTGGCCAATACAGGGATTCCCCGGTCCCCTGGCTTGTGGCAAATGATGTGGGCTACATGAAGTAGTGAGCGTATTACATTTAATACCACTGTAGGCTCTGGTGGTGGCCTGCTCAAAATGACTTACCTGAACATCCGTTTGCACAAAAACATGCCTATTATCAGTGTTTATTATTCATCTTTTCAAAGTGTCTTCGCTCATTGTCACGACTGCGGCGATATGAACGATGACGTCACTAAGTGGGTGTGATTCCAGCGTGCTGGACAGGCGCAGAGCAGAGGTGACCAACCCACACAGGAAGGGGGAGACTGGGAGCCAGGGGGGAAAGGATGCCGTCTCACGTATCCCGCTGATACGTTGAGTTTAAACACGCGGCATTTCTTCGGTGGTAATGGGGATTTGTTTGGCTGGCCGCAGCTAATGGACCGTCTGTAAACTACAGAGGAAGGGACCGTGTGACAAAAGGGGGAAGGCAACACTGAGATGCCATTACCTACACAAAAATGTCTTTGATTAAAATAAAGTCGGTGCCTGACGGTGTTCTTTCCTTTTCTCGGCTTGTCAGTAAACTCTAGTAATACATCCAGTTCATTATACATCCTATAGGCGTAATTTATGGGGGGGGGTCAGGGGGGACATGTCCCCCTCAATATTTAGAAGAGGTGAATTTGTCCCCCCTAAAAAAAATATATTGTAACGTGCATGGATAAGAAGACACGCTGGCCGCTGGTTCGCGGGTCTGACCCTTTAGTCTTGCGGTTAGCGATGCCTCCTGCGGTGCGGGCGATACGGGTTCGCGTCCCGACCGCGGCAGTTCCTGTGGTTGCGTTGTCCCCCGAATTCGCTACAATATCATGAGTGATAACCTTAACTCCTTCGCCAAAAAAGGTAAAATAACAACACAGACAGTCGAACTACTTAAAATGTCATTCATACTTGTTTTCCAACGATTTCATGCACCCCTATGCTTGGACCATACCATTTTAACCTTGCCACTGGGCTTGCCGACCTCGTTACTCTCTTGCATTTCCTCCTGACAACCAGGAGACCGGAGCGTGAATGATGGTGTAAGCAAGTGTATGTAACGTAGCTAGCCAGCTTGCTTGTCTAGCCCAGTACACCACCCTTTCTTACCTTTGGGGTTTCTGAGTTAGATTTTCTTACGTATTTCCGGATTGAAGTAATACTTGGGGTAGTATTGGTCGAGGATCAATGACCACACCGGGTTATAGAACTCAGGTTTAATCGTGGCTCAGTAGGCAGACGTCATAACCATACATGGTAGTGGTGTAACCATAAAACAGTCCGGGTAGTACATAACACCTAGTGTAGTTCCAGTGCATATACATGGCGTTATATCACTACACGGATGAATTATAGCCTTTATCTAGTTTATAACTTGTGTTTGGGGTTATCAGTTCAGACCCCCTCACGAACTAGCTAGCTAGCTAGCTAGCGCTTGCTAACAGTAGCCCCTAGACGTTCATGTTAGCTTAAATGAACTTGAACTGATAATTTCGGGCACATGAGATAACATAATAGGCACATCTACAAACCAATTTGTGCCAAGGGTATTGTATTAGTTCAAACGCATCTACATTTCCACAATAAATTGATGTAGAAAAAGAGCAAATTGGTGCATACAAATTCACCAGAATGCAGGAAATTAAATGTGTGATGCTCAAAATTTCCAGGGGGGAGGACCCCCTGAACGCCCGCTAAATGTGTCCCCCCCCCAATGTTCAAGTGAAACTTACTCCACAGGCACAACACAACGTCTGTACTGCTAGAATACTCCCTTCTCTTGTACACAGCCGTTGTGTTGTACAGTTTTGTGTGTATGGGTTGGTGCTGCAGTGTGTGGGACGACAGGGCCGTGACGACTTTCACTTCACCTCAGTTAAATGACTGACGTGTTTCAGTACAGACACGTGTTAGAATCGGATCACGTGTAACCTGTCTTCAGTCCTTCACTTTCCCATGGATAGGTCGAACTACACAACTCAGTATCTACAACACAATCTCTCACATGTAGCACCTCCAAAAGCATCACAGGTGTAGTTGAGGACACTGAGGTTTACTACACAAAGGCAACACATGTGCTGCTTGCCAGAGTTGCCGTTACAACAGAGCCCAGTGGTGCGTTTTACATGTCCAGCACTGACGCCAAATGAGGAAGAAGAGGGAGCAGCACGTCTGAAAGCGAAGCAGAGTTGTTTCAGCTAGTCGGCAGGTTTGTAGGATAAACTTGCAAAATATTTTTCCCCCAACTGATACCCCAACATCACCGGCTAAGACCCCGAGTGCAGCCATGTTTGTTTGTGTGTTTTGGCATCCTTCTCTTTTTCCTCATTTTGGACTCTTTCTTTTTGTGCAGGTTGGAGTGGTTGAACACCACTGCAGTTTCCAGAATCGCCACAAGGTGGCAGGAAGTGGAAGCCAAATAGACACTATTAAGTACTGCAACTTTGGCTGCAAGTGGATGAAATCTAATTACTGAGGGAAATTAATTGATTTCCTTTTTCTGCTCAACGTATCCTTTCCTGTTGCGTCCTTATCAACCCGGGCTACGCTTGGTATTATACTGCCCCCTTGTGGTGCATTGAATGCCTAACTCCACTAGTGGGTCCAACTAAACTGATGAGCTAAAGCAACGCCGACAAACGACGTTTTTAATTTTATTTCGTACGATAATTCAATAAATGTATGACTGAGGTCCCAAGTCTCCTTGTTCCCGTCCCTCCATTTAGTTTATTCTGACGTCATAAACATGCGCTGCTCACACGTGTTCGACCTCAAGTTTGTTTTCAGCCACTTTTTAAATATCTCATTGAGCTGCAAGACAATGGTTGTTTTATCGTCTGTGTGAGTAATAGCATTAAAACAGTAAAGAAATGTGGGTTTTTTTCCCCTTTTGAGCTGCCCAAATAAAATGGAGTTGACTTTTTGGGGTTGTGTTGACGGTCGAAAGGGGTTTCTCGTTTGCTTTTCCAGAGCTCAAGTGAACATCACAGATGTGAATGCTTAGTGTAATGAGGTGCAGGGTGTTTCCTGAAGCTATGAAGTTGGATAACATGGCAGAAACCCACCTGATTACAGTGAAATACAGATTATTGTGCATCACTACATAATAACTAATGTATTTAACATCATTATTTTCACTTGAATTTTTCATTAAGTGTATATCATAGAGCAGTGACACATAATACACTTGATATTATACATGATATAAAAGAAACCACTCTGAACGCGCTCCTTCCCTCGATGCTCCCATAGAGGAACACTGAACGGTCATCAATGGTACAGAGCTCGTGACGTCATCACCTCTCTGTACCCGCTTCGCGCTCAGGAAGGGGCGCCGCAACTCATCATCGTGGGTGGCGGGACTCACACTTTAGAAACACATTTCTCAAGTTAAGAACTATAGAAATGATCCCTGAAAGTATAGTCTTAACTCAACCAGCCCATCAGCCCGCTACTAGAGCCCGGAGCCCTGGATTCTGCATCATGGTGGTTCTGGTCCTGCCCACTGCCTGTGTTCCCTCATCCGCCACAGGGGGTGCTCTACCGGGCCACTGCCCCGGCCCATGCAGAGAGGCTCCTCCGAGCAGAGGGTATCCCCGCCCCGTCGCGTCGCGCCCCGTCGCGTCGCGTCAGCAGTGCCTGGGAAAGCTGGCGGTGCCATTTGGCCAATACAGGGATTCCCCGGTCCCCTGGCTTGTGGCAGATGATGCGGGCTACATGAAGTAGTGAGCGTATTACATTTAATACCACTGGAGGCTCTGGTGGTGGCCTGCTCAAAATGACTAACCTGAACATCCGTTTGCACAAAAACATGCCTATTATAAGTGTTTATTATCCATCTTTTCAAAGTGTCTTCGCTCATTGTCACGACTGCGGCGATATGAACGATGACGTCACTAAGTGGGTGTGATTCCAGCGTGCTGGACAGGCGCAGAGCAGAGGTGACCAACCCACACAGGAAGGGGGAGACTGGGAGCCAGGGGGGAAAGGATGCCGTCTCACGTATCCCGCTGATACGTTGAGTTTAAACACGCGGCATTTCTTCGGTGGTAATGGGGATTCGTTTGGCTGGCCGCAGCTAAGGGACCGTCTGTAAACTACAGAGGAAGGGACCGTGTGACAAAAGGGGGAAGGCAACACTGAGATGCCATTACCGACACAAAAATGTCTTTGATTAAAATAAAGTCGGTGCCTGACGGTGTTCTTTCCTTTTCTCGGCTTGTCAGTAAACTCTAGTAATACATCCAGTTCATTATACATCCTATGGGCGTAATTTATGGGGGGGGGTCAGGAGGGACATGTCCCCCTCAATATTTAGAAGAAGTGAATTTGTCCCCCCCCAAAAAATATATTGTAACGTGCATGGATAAGAAGACACGCTGGCCACTGGCTGGCGAGTCTGACCCTTTAGTGTAGCGGTTAGCGATGCCTCCTGCGGTGCGGGCAATACGGGTTCGCGTCCCGGCCGCGGCAGTTCCTGCGGTTGCGTTGTCCCCCGAATTCGCTACAATATCATGAATGGTAATGTTAACTCCTTCGCCAAAAAGGTAAAATAACAACACAGACAGTCGAACTACTTAAAATGTCATTCATACTTGTTTTCCAACGATTTCGTACACCCCTATGCTTGGACCATACCATGTTAACCTTGCCACTGGGATTGCCGACCTCGTTGCTGTCTTGCAGTTGCCCCTGACAACCAGGAGACCGGAGCGTGAATGATGGTGTAAGCAAGTGTAAGTAACGTAGCTAGCCAGCTTGCTTGTCTAGCCCAGTACACCACCCTTTCTTACCTTTGGGGTTTCTGAGTTAGATTTTCTTACGTATTTCCGGATGAATTATAGCCCTTATCTAGTTTATAACTTGTGTTTGGGGTTATCAGTTCAGACCCCCTCACGAACTTGCTAGCTAGCTAGCTAGCGCTTGCTAACAGTAGCCCCTAGACGTTTATGTTAGCTTAAATGAACTTGAACTGATAATTTCGGGCACATGAGATAACATAATAGGCACATCTACAAACCAATTTGTGCCAAGGGTATTGTATTAGTTCAAACGCATCTACATTTCCACAATAAATTGATGTAGAAAAAGAGCAAATTGGTGCATACAAATTCACCAGAATGCAGGAAATTAAATGTGTGATGCTCAAAATTTCCTCCCCTGACCCCCCGCTAAATGTGTCCCCCCCCCCCATGTTCAAGTGAAACTTACTCCACAGGCACAACACAACGTCTGTACTGCTAGAATACTCCCTTCTCTTGTACACAGCCGTTGTGTTGTACAGTTCTGTGTGTATTGGTTGGTGCTGCAGTGTGTGGGACGACAGGGCCGTGACGACTTTCACTTCACCTCAGTTCAATGACTGGCGTGTTCCAGTACAGACACGTGTTAAAATCGGATCACGTGTAACCTGTCTTCAGTCCTTCACTTTCCCACGAATAGGTCGAACTACACAACTCAGTATCTACAACACAATCTCTCACATGTAGCACCTCCAAAAGCATCACAGGTGTAGTTGAGGACACCGAGGTTTACTACACAAAGGCAACACATGTGCTGCTTGCCAGAGTTGCCGTTACAACAGAGCCCAGTGGTGCGTTTTACATGTCCAGCACTGACGCCAAATGAGGAAGAAGACGGAGCAGCACATCTGAAAGCGAAGCAGAGTTGTTTCAGCTAGTCAGTAGGGTTGTAGGATAAACTTGCAAAATATTTTTCCCCCAACTGATACCCCAACATCACCGGCTAAGACCCCGAGTTCAGCCATGTTTGTTTGTGTGTTTTGGCATCCTTCTCTTTTTCCTCATTTTGGACTCCTTCTTTTTGTGCAGGTTGGAGTGGTTGAACACCACTGCAGTTTCCAGAATCGCCACAAGGTGGCAGGAAGTGGAAGCAAAATAGACACTATTAAGTACTGCAACTTTGACTAGAAGTGGATTAAATCTAATTAGTGAGGGAAATTAATTGATTTCCTTTATCTGCTCACCGTATCCTTTCCTGTTGCGTCCGTATCAACCCGGGCTGCGCTTGGTATTATACTGCCCCCTTGTGGTGCATTGAATGCTTAACTCCACTAGTGGGTCCAACTAAACTGATGAGCTAAAGCAACGCCGACAAACGACGTTTGTAATTTTATTTCGTACGATAATTCAATAAATGGATGACTGAGGTCCCAAGTCTCCTTGTTCCCATCCCTCCACTTAGTTTATTCTGACGTCATAAACATGCGCTGCTCACACGTGTTCGACCTCAAGTTTGTTTTCAGCCACTTTTTAAATATCTCATTGAGCTGCTAGACAATGGTTATTTTATAATGTGTGTGAGTAATAGCATTAAAACAGTAAAGAAATGTGGGGGTTTTCTCCCCTTTTGAGCTGCCCAAATAAAATGGAGTTGACTTTTTGGGGTTGTGTTGACGGTCGAAAGGGGTTTCTCGTTTGGTTTTCCAGAGCTCAAGTGAACATCACAGATGTGAATGCTTAGTGTAATGAGGTGCAGGGTGTTTCCTGAAGCTATGAAGTTGGATAACATGGCAGAAACCCACCTGATTACAGTGAAATACAGATTATTGTGCATCACTACATAATAACTAATGTATTTAACATCATTATTTTCACTTAAATTTTACATTAAGTGTATATCATAGAGCAGTGACACATGATACACTTGATATTATACATGATATAAAAGAAACCACTCTGAACGCGCTCCTTCCCTCGATGCTCCCATAGAGGAACATTGAACGGTCATCAATGGTACAGAGCACGTGACGTCATCACTTCTCTGTACCCGCTTCGCGCTCAGGAAGGAGCACCGCAACTCATCATCGTGGGTGGCGGGACTCACACTTTAGAAACACATTTCTCAAGTTAGGAACTATAGAAATGATCCCTGAAAGTATAGTCTTAACTCAACCAGCCCATCAGCCCGCTACTAGAGCCCGGAGCCCTGGATTCTGCATCATGGTGTTTCTGGTCCTGCCCACTGCCTGTGTTCCCTCATCCGCCACAGGGGGTGCTCTACCCGGCCACTGCCCCGGCCCATGCAGAGAGGCTCCTCTGAGCAGAGGGTATCCCCGCCTCGTCGCGTCGCGTCGCGTCAGCAGTGCCTGGGAAAGCTGGCGGTGCCATTTGGCCAATACAGGGATTCCCCGGTTCCCTGGCTTGTGGCAAATGATGTGGGCTACATGAAGTAGTGAACGTATTACATTTAATACCACTGGAGGCTCTGGTGGTGGCCTGCTCAAAATGACTTACCTGAACATCCGTTTGCACAAAAATATGCCTATTATCAGTGTTTATTATCCATCTTTTCAAAGTATCCTCGCTCATTGTCACGACTGCGGTGATATGAACGATGACGTCACTAAGCGGGTGTGATTCCAGCGTGCTGGACAAGCGCAGAGCAGAGGTGACCAACCCACACAGGAAGGGGGAGACTGGGAGCCAGGGGGGAAAGGATGCCGTCTCACGTATCCCGCTGATACGCTGAGTTTAAACACGCGGCATTTCTTCGGTGGTAACGGGGATTTGTTTGGCTGGCCGCAGCTAAGGGACCGTCTGTAAACTACAGAGGAAGGGACCGTATGACAAAAGGGGGAAGGCAACACTGAGATGCCATTACCTACACAAAAATGTCTTTGATTAAAATAAAGTCGGTGCCTGACGGTGTTCTTTCCTTTTCTCGGCTTGTCAGTAAACTCTAGTAATACATCCAGTTCATTATACATCCTATAGGCGTAATTTATGGGGGGGGGGGTCAGGAGGGACATGTCCCCCTCAATATTTAGAAGAGGTGAATTTGTCCCCCCCCAAAAAATATATTGTAACGTGCATGGATAAGAAGACACGCTGGCCGCTGGTTGGCGGGTCTGACCCTTTAGTCTAGCGGTTAGCGATGCCTCCTGCGGTGCGGGCAATACGGGTTCGCGTCCCGGCCGCGGCAGTTCCTGTGGTTGCGTTGTCCCCCGAATTCGCTACAATATTATAAATGATAATGTTAACTCCTTCGCCAAAAAAGGTAAAATAACAACGCAGACAGTCCAACTACTTAAAATGTCATTCATACTTGTTTTCCAACGATTACATGCACCCCTATGCTTGGACCATACCATTTTAACCTTGCCACTGGGATTGCCGACCTCGTTACTGTCTTGCAGTTCCTTCTGACAACCAGGACACCGGAGCGTGAATGACGGTGTAAGCAAGTGTAAGTAACGTAGCTAGCCAGCTTGCTTGTCTAGCCCAGTACACCACCCTTTCTTAGCTTTGGGGTTTCTGAGTTAGATTTTCTTACGTATTTCCGGATTGAAGTAATACTTGGGGTAGTATTGGTCGAGGATCAATGACCACACCGGGTTATAGAACTCAGGTTTAATCGTGGCTCAGTAGGCAGACGTAATAACCATACATGGTAGTGGTGTAACCATAATAACAGTCCGGGTAGTACATAACACCTAGTGTAGTTCCAGTGGATATACATGGCGTTATATCACTACACGGATGAATTATAGCCTTATCTAGTTTATAACTTGTGTTTGGGGTTATCAGTTCAGACCCCCTCACGAACTAGCTAGCTAGCTAGCGCTTGCTAACAGTAGCCCCTAGACGTTCATGTTAGCTTAAATGAACTTGAACGGATAATTTCGGGCACATGAGATAACATAATAGGCACATCTACAAACCAATTTGTGCCAAGGGTATTGTATTAGTTCAAATGCCTCTACATTTCCACAATAACTTGATGTAGAAAAAGAGCAAATTGGTGCATACAAATTCACCAGAATGCAGGAAATTAAATGTGTGATGTTCAAAATTTCCAGGGGGAGGACCCCCTGACCCCCCGCTAAATGTGCCCCCCCCCCAATGTTCAAGTGAAACTTACTCCACAGGCACAACACAACGTCTGTACTGCTAGAATACTCCCTTCTCTTGTACACAGCCGTTGTGTTGTACAGTTTTGTGTGTATTGGTTGGTGCTGCAGTGTGTGGGACGACAGGGCCGTGACGACTTTCGCTTCACTTCAGTTCAATGACTGACGTGTTTCAGTACAGACACGTGTTAGAATCGGATCACGTGTAACCTGTCTTCAGTCCTTCACTTTCCCATGAATAGGTCGAACTACACAACTCAGTATCTACAACACAATCTCTCACATGTAGCACCTCCAAAAGCATCACAGGTGTAGTTGAGGACACTGAGGTTTACTACACAAAGGCAACACATGTGCTGCTTGCCAGAGTTGCCGTTACAACAGAGCCCAGTGGTGCGTTTTACATGTTCAGCACTGACGCCAAATGAGGAAGAAGAGGGAGCAGCACGTCTGAAAGCAAAGCAGAGTTGTTTCAGCTAGTCAGCAGGTTTGTAGGATAAACTTGCAAAATATTTTTCCCCCAACTGATACCCCAACCTCACCGGCTAAGACCCCGAATTCAGCCATGTTTGTTTGTGTGTTTTGGCACCCTTCTCTTTTTCCTCATTTTGGACTCTGTTGAACACCACTGCAGTTTCCAGAATCGCCACAAGGTGGCAGGAAGTGGAAGCAAAATAGACACTATTAAGTACTGCAACTTTGGCTGCAAGTGGATGGAATCTAATTAGTGAGGGAAATTAATTGATTTCCTTTATCTGCTCACCGTATCCTTTCCTGTTACCTCCGTATCAACCCGGGCTGCGCTTGGTATTATACTGCCCTCTTGTGGTGCATTGAATGCTTAACTCCACTAGTGAATCCAACTAAACTGATGAGCTAAAGCAACGCCGACAAACGACGTTTGTAATTTTATTTCGTACGATAATTCAATAAATGGATGACTGAGGTCCCAAGTCTCCTTGTTCCCGTCCCTCCACTTAGTTTATTCTGACGTCATAAACATGCGCTGCTCACACGTGTTCGACCCCGAGTTTGTTTTCAGCCACTTTTTAAATATCTCATTGAGCTGCAAGACAATGGTTATTTTATTGTGTGTGTGAGTAATAGCAGTAAAACAGTAAAGAAATGTATTTTTCTCCCTTTGAGCTGCCCAAATAAAATGGAGTTGACTTTTTGGGGTTGTGTTGACGGTCGAAAGGGGTTTCCCGTTTGCCTCTACAGAGCTCAAGTGAACATCACAGATGTGAATGTTTGGTGTGATGAGGTGCAGGGTGTTTCCTGAAGCTATGAAGTTGGATAACATGGCAGAAACCCACCTGATAACAGTGAAATACAGATTATTGTGCATCACTACATAATAACTAATGTATTTAACATCATTATTTTCACTTAAATTTTACGTTAAGTGTATATCATAGAGCAGTGACACATGATACACTTGATATTATACATGATATAAAAGAAACCACTCTGAACGCGCTCCTTCCCTCGATGCTCCCATAGAGAAACATTGAACGGTCATCAATGGTACAGAGCTGGTGACGTCATCACTTCTCTGTACCCGCTTCGCGCTCAGGAAGGAGCACCGCAACTCATCATCGTGGGTGGCGGGACTCACACTTTAGAAACACATTTCTCAAGTTAAGAACTATAGAAATGATCCCTGAAAGTATAGTCTTAACTCAACCAGCCCATCAGCCCGCTACTAGAGCCCGGAGCCCTGGATTCTGCATCATGGTGGTTCTGGTCCTGCCCACTGCCTGTGTTCCCTCATTCGCCACAGGGGGTGCTCTACCCGGCCACTGCCCCGGCCCATGCAGAGAGGCTCCTCCGAGCAGAGGGTATCCCCGCCCCGTCGCGTCGCGTCAGCAGTGCCTGGGAAAGCTGGCGGTGCCATTTGGCCAATACAGGGATTCCCCGGTCCCCTGGCTTGTGGCAGATGATGCGGGCTACATGAAGTAGTGAGCGTATTACATTTAATACCACTGGAGGCTCTGGTGGTGGCCTGCTCAAAATGACTTACCTGAACATCCGTTTGCACAAAAACATGCCTATTATCAGTGTTTATTATCCATCTTTTCAAAGTGTCTTCGCTCATTGTCACGACTGCGGCGATATGAACGATGACGTCACTAAGTGGGTGTGATTCCAGCGTGCTGGACAGGCGCAGAGCAGAGGTGACCAACCCACACAGGGGGGGGGGGGGAGACTGGGAGCCAGGGGGGAAAGGATGCCGTCTCACGTATCCCGCTGATACGTTGAGTTTAAACACGCGGCATTTCTTCGGTGGTAATGTGGATTCGTTTGGCTGGCCGCAGCTAAGGGACCGTCTGTAAACTACAGATGCCATTACCTACACAAAAATGTCTTTGATTAAAATAAAGTCGGTGCCTGACGGTGTTCTTTCCTTTTCTCGGCTTGTCAGTAAACTCTAGTAATACATCCAGTTCATTATACATCCTATGGGCGTAATTTATGGGGGGGGGGGGTCAGGGGGGACATGTCCCCCTCAATATTTAGAAGAGGTTAATTTGTCCCCCCCCCCAAAAAAATATATTGTAACGTGCATGGATAAGAAGACACGCTGGCCGCTGGCTGGCGGGTCTGAACCTTTAGTCGAGCGGTTAGTGATGCCTCCTGCGGTGCGGGCGATACGGGTTCGCGACCCGGCCGCGGCAGTTCCTGTGGTTGCGTTGTCCCCCGAATTCGCTCCAATATCATGAATGATAATGTTAACTCCTTCGCCAAAAAAGGTAAAATAACAACACAGACAGTCGAACCACTTAAATGTCATTCATACTTGTTTTCCAACGATTTCATGCACCCCTATGCTTGGACCATACCATTTTAACCTTGCCACTGGGATTGCCGACCTCGTTATTGTCTTGCAGTTGCTCCTGACAACCAGGAGAGCGGAGCATGAATGATGGTGTAAGCAAGTGTAAGTAACGTAGCTAGCCAGCTTGCTTGTCTAGCCCAGTACACCACCCTTTCTTACCTTTGGGGTTTCTGAGTTAAATTTTCTTACGTATTTCTGGATGAATTATAGCCTTATCTAGTTTATAACTTGTGTTTGGGGTTATCAGTTCAGACCCCTCACGAACTAGCTAATGTATATAAAAAGGCAGTAATATGAAGTTTTCTTGATATTATACACGAGATAAAAAGAAACCACTCTGAACGCGCTCCTTCCCTCGATGCTCCCATAGAGGAACACTGAACGGTCATCAATGTTACAGAGCTCGTGACGTCATCACTTCTCTGTACCCGCTTCGCGCTCAGGAAGGAGCACCGCAACTCATCATCGTGGGTGGCGGGACTCACACTTTAGAAACACATTTCTCAAGTTAGGAACTATAGAAATGATCCCTGAAAGTATAGTCTTAACTCAACCAGCCCATCAGCCCGCTACTAGAGCCCGGAGCCCTGGATTCTGCATCATGGTGTTTCTGGTCCTGCCCACTGCCTGTGTTCCCTCATCCGCCACAGGGGGTGCTCTACCGGGCCACTGCCCCGGCCCATGCAGAGAGGCTCCTCCGAGCAGAGAGTATCCCCGCCCCGTCGCGTCGCGTCAGCAGTGCCTGGGAAAGCTGGCGGTGCCATTTGGCCAATACAGGGATTCCCCGGTCCCCTGGCTTGTGGCAAATGATGCGGGCTACATGAAGTAGTGAGCGTATTACATTTAATACCACTGTAGGCTCTGGTGGTGGCCTGCTCAAAATAACTTACCTGAACATCCGTTTGCACAAAAATATGCCTATTATCAGTGTTTATTATCCATCTTTTCAAAGTGTCTTCGCTCATTGTCACGACTGCGGTGATATGAACGATGACGTCAGTAAGTGGGTGTGATTCCAGCGTGCTGGACAGGCGCAGAGCAGAGGTGACCAACCCACACAGGAAGGGGGAGACTGGGAGCCAGGGGGGAAAGGATGCCGTCTCACGTATCCCGCTGATACGTTGAGTTTAAACACGCTGCATTTCTTCGGTGGTAACGGGGATTTGTTTGGCTGGCCGCAGCTAAGGGACCGTCTGTAAACTACAGAGGAAGGGACCGTGTGACAAAAGGGGGAAGGCAACACTGAGATGCCATTACCTACACAAAAATGTCTTTGATTAAAATAAAGTCGGTGCCTGACGGTGTTCTTTCCTTTTCCCGGCTTGTCAGTAAACTCTAGTAATACATCCAGTTCATTATACATCCTATGGGCGTAATTTATGGGGGGGGGGGTCAGGAGGGACATGTCCCCCTCAATATTTAGAAGAAGTGAATTTGTCCCCCCCCAAAAAATATATTGTAACGTGCATGGATAAGAAGACACGCTGGCCGCTGGCTGGCGAGTCTGACCCTTTAGTGTAGCGGTTAGCGATGCCTCCTGCGGTGCGGGCAATACGGGTTCGCGTCCCGGCCGCGGCAGTTCCTGTGGTTGCGTTGTTCCCCGAATTCGCTACAATATCATGAATGATAATGTTAACTCCTTCGCCAAAAAAGGTAAAATAACAACACAGACAGTCGAACCACTTAAAATGTCATTCGTACTTGTTTTCCAACGATTTCATGCACCCCTATGCTTGGACCATACCATGTTAACCTTGCCACTGGGATTGCCGACCTCGTTGCTGTCTTGCAGTTGCTCCTGACAACCAGGAGACCGGAGCGTGAATGATGGTGTAAGCAAGTGTAAGTAACGTAGCTAGCCAGCTTGCTTGTCTAGCCCAGTACACCACCCTTTCTTACCTTTGGGGTTTCTGAGTTAGATTTTCTTACGTATTTCCGGATGAATTATAGCCTTATCTAGTTTATAATGTAGCGAATTCGGGGGACAACGCAACCACAGGAACGGCCGCGTTCGACCTCAAGTTTGTTTTCAGCCACTTTTTTAAATATCTCATTGAGCTGCAAGATAAAAGTTATTTTATTGTGTGTGTGAGTAATAGCATTAAAACAGTAAAGAAAAGTGGGATTTTTCCCTTTGAGCTGCCCAAAAAAAACAGATTTGACTTTTTGGGGTTGTGTTGACGGTCGAAAGGGGTTTCCCGTTTGCTTTTCCAGAGCTCAAGTGAACATCACAGATGTGAATGTTTGGTGTGATGAGGTGCAGGGTGTTTCCTCATGATATTGAGTTAGATAACATGGCAGAAACCCCTCTGATTACAGTGAAATACAGATTATTATAAAACACTACATAATAAGTGTAATGTATTTAACATTATTATCTTTATTTATATCTTATATTAAGTGTATATCATAGACCAGTAACATATAGCACTCTTGATATTATACATGAGATATAAGAAACCACTCTGAACGCGCTCCTTCCCTCGATGCTCCAATAGAGGAACACTGAACGGTCATCAATGGTACAGAGCACGTGACGTCATCACCTCTCTGTACCCGCTTCGCGCTCAGGAAGGAGCACCGCAACTCATCATCGTGGCTGGCGGGACTCACACTTTAGAAACACATCTCTCAAGTTAAGAACTATAGAAATGATCCCTGAAAGTATAGTCTTAACTCAACCAGCCCATCAGCCCGCTACTAGAGCCCGGAGACCTGGATTCTGCATCATGGTGGCTTCCTCTCCCCACTGCCTGGCCCTACAGACTAGTAATACAGACTAATAATCACAATCACCACGGCAAAGCAAGATCAGCCCACTGGTGGTGGTAAAGTAGGAGCAGGTGGTGGAATACACGTGTGCTTAATTTACAGAATAGGAGTCGATTAATTATTGACACAAACGTTTAAAACCCACTTATGACATAAACGCATCAATTCCGTACAAACGTCCAAAGCACAACATAGTTCTGACAGGTATCAGTAAAATGTTCCGCTCAGTTAAGAGAAATAAGATCTTAAAGATGACTTTTTCAATACCCACAATGCCTTCTGGCGTTTGTTACCCTCAGCAAGTCGAGACAATTAAGTATCAACCCAAAACATAACATTCTTACCACCTTGGCACTACAACACTACGGAATACTGTCCTGACTATACCTCTTGTCTTAAATGACTGACGTGTTTCAGTACAGACAGTACAATACCCGGGCTGCGCTTGGTATCATACTGCCCCCTTGTGGTGCATTGAATGCTTGACTCCACTAGTGGGTCCAACTAAACTGATGAGCTAAAGCAACGCCGGCACACGACGTTTTTAAATTTATTTCGTACGATAATTCAATAAATGTATTACTGAGGTCCCAAGTCTCCTTGTTCCCGTCCCTCCACTTAGTTTATTCTGACGTCATAAACATGCGCTGCTCACACGTGGACGACCCCGAGTTTGTTTTCAGCCACTTTTTAAATATCTCATTGAGCTGCAAGACAATGGTTATTTTATTGTGTGTGTGAGTAATAGCATTAAAACAGTAAATAAATTTGTTTTTTTTTCCCTTTGAGCTGCCCAAATAAAATGAAGTTGACTTTTTGGGGTTGTGTTGACGGTCGAAAGGGGTTTCTCGTTTGGTTTTCCAGAGCTCAAGTGAACATCACAGATGTGAATGCTTAGTGTGATGAAGTGCAGGGTGTTTCCTGAAGCTATGAAGTTAGATAACATGGCAGAAACCCACCTGATAACAGTGAAATACAGATTATTGTGTAACACTATATAATAAGTGTAACATATTTAACATCATTATCTTCACCTACAGTTTACATTAAGTGTATACAAAAAGGCAGTGACACATAGCATTCTTGATACAATACATGAAATGAAAGTAGCCACTCTGGACGCGCTCCTTCCCTCGATGATGAAATACAGATTACTGTGTAACACTCTATAGTAAGTATAATATATTTCATTAACATTATCTTCCCCTAAAACTTAAATTAAGATTATGTAATGCCGTGATGTAAGTGTTCTTGATATTATACATGAAATAAAAGAAACCACTCTGAACGCGCTCCTTCCCTCGGTGCTCCCATAGAGGAACACTGAACGGTCATCAATGGTACAGAGCTTGTGATGTTATCACTTCTCTGTACCCGCTTCGCGCTCAGGAAGGAGCACCGCAACTCATCATCGTGGCTGGCGGGACTCACACTTTAGAAACACATTTCTCAAGTAAGGAACTATAGAAATGATCCCTGAAAGTATAGTCTTAACTCAACCAGCGCATCAGCCCGCTACTAGAGCCCGGAGACCTGGATTCTGCATCATGGTGGTTTCCTCTCCCCACTGCCAGGCCCTACAGACTAGTAATACAGACTAATAATCACAATCACCACGGCAAAGTAAGATCAGCCCACTGGTGGTGCTAAGTAGGAGCAGGTGGTGGAATACACGTGTGCTTAAAAAATTACAAAATAGGAGTCGATTAATTATTGACACAAACGTTTATAACCCACTTTTGGCATAAACGCATCAATACCGTTCAAGCGTACAAAGCACAACATAGTTCTGACAAGTATCAGTAAAATGTTCAGCTCAGTTAAGAGAAATAAGATCTTAAATATGACTTTTTCAATACCCACAATGCCTTCTGGCGGCATCCTCCTCGGAGTTTTCCATTGGTTGCTGTACCGTCTCGCACTCGCGGTAACTGCGGTTGCTTACCGTGCGGTAGACAGTGAATGGGGCGGGAGGGGGCGTCAAACTCACTCTCGCGTTGCTTCGCGCGACCACGGACGCCTGGCCAATCGTAGCGCTGGAATGCTGGGCGGGGCGTGTCCTGCCTACGAGGACAGTGGGATTCATAATAAGCGTCGTGGCTGCTACGTGTGAGGTTTCATTCTTGACAACAATCGTCTAAAACGTTTCTTAGTCGAGCGATAAGTTCAACACGTATACCGGATGCATGTTAGCGTCAAAATGTATTAACTAACTTTTTTTTAAAAAATTTTATAAACGCCAACACGAAGTAAAAAGTCAGGAATGCGTATGTAAACTCTGGCCGCTAACGAGTCTGTTTAAAGACGTGCGTCGATAAAAAGCTTCCCGGTAGGAACGCTAGTTCACGTTTTATGTTCCGGCCAAACTACAGGACGGTTTTGGCTGTGTGTTTCTCCGCAGAATCAAACGTTTTACCCCAGAGTACAGGCCTGCTTTCCAAATAATATGTGTAAAATCTCTTTTTGTGTCGGTTAGTGCTGCAGCATGTGGGACGGAAGGGCTGTGATGACTTTGTTTCGCTTCACTTCAGCGAGTTAAAGGACTGACGTGTTTCAATACAGACAGGCGTTAAAATCGGATCACGTGTAACCTGTCTTCAACCCTTAACTCTTCCACAAATAGGTCCAGCTACAACACTCATGTATTTGCAACACAACCTCTCTGATGTAAAAGCTCTAAAAGCATACTCAACACAGTTGTAGTTAATGACACTTTAGTCTGCTACACTTACTACACCTACTACTACACCTACTACTACTACTACTACTACTACTACTACTACTACTACTACCACTTTCGGCTGCTCCCGCTAGAGGTCGCCACAGCGGATCATCCTTTTCCATCTCTTCCTGTCCTCTGCATCTTCCTCTGTCTCACCAGCCACCTGCATGTCCAAATTTAGACTTTTAAACACTTCACCACAATGATTGAGGAAGACCCGTGGTAGCAACACAAACAAACAAACAAACAAACAAACAAACAAACAAACAACCCCCCCAGCATTTTCCATTAAAACATATTGTGATGGTAATGACTGTTTTGGTAATGACATAAGCAATGAACACTGGTGTTATTTTTAAGAAAAACGAAAGGTAAACAAAATGGTACCTTTTAAAAACAACACCTTATGAACACTTACAGTAAGGTTCCTTGAAAATAAGTAAGTTGGTAAACTAGGGCAGCATTGCTTATGCAACAATGTCTTCTTCTGCCGTGCTGGCTCGCTTGAGACATACAACTAACTAGGAATATGCAACACTGAAGAACTAAGGAGTGTGGTAGAAAACTAACAACAAAAAGTACCCAAATAGCACCTTGTATAAAGCAGTTGTAACAGTTCAGAGTGTGCTGCTGATATACACATTGGAAACAAGTAGCAAGATTCATTCCCTGAGGGAGCACAACGTCTCCCATACATTCACTGGGAGCATCCTGTGCCTTTTTGTGCCCGGCTGGGGCTCTGGGACAAGGCCAAGCGAATCCCGTGGCTGATACCACAGAACGTCCTCTCTCATAGGCCAAAAGAAATGGTTCTTGCTGATGCGGTTCATTTTTTTTTCACACGGGAACAACCTTCTGTGTCTACATCCTGAATGATTCCCGGATACACTTCCCGGTCATACTGAACAACACACCGCTGTCCTACCAGTTGACCTGTGATGTCTGAAACTGGGAAAAATGTTGATGGCTGTGTGTCCATCTCAGGTGACTGCAGGTCCTGGGGTAATCCTTCCTGGCTTGTACTTGGCCCATATTGTTGAATGGCCGCCACCTGTGGGCCATAGCACTGGCACTCCTCTGGACAGCGGAGTACTCGTCACTTGATATGACCTGGATTGTTGGTGCCAATCTGTACAAAAAATGAAAACAATTGGGTGTTAAAGAGTATGCTACATTTCGAGCAAGCAAAAAGTAATTTAGGAAATGAATATTTAAAAAAATACTCCACCTGATGTATTTTCATTGCTCCATGAACTGTTTCCAGTTGATGTGGTAGCAAGGCATCCATTGCTGAAATGTCTTCTTCAGAGACACGGAAGAGCTTAGTCTTTGGTTGCTCCTTCGACAGGACACTAGAGAGGACTTCCCCACTTGGTCGTCCTCTGTGTGGCGTTTGCATGTTCTCCCCGTGTGTGCGTGGGCTAGGTCAGGTGAATCGGCCATACTAAATTGTCCCTAGGTGTGAATGTGTGGGCCCTGGGATGGACCGGCGGCCTGTCCAGGGTGTCTCCCCGCCGGCCGCCCGATGACTGCTGGGAGAGGCTGCAGCATCCCGCGACCCCAACTGGGATAAGTGGCTTGGATAATGGCTGTTTGTAGAAAATGCTAATTTTATTAAACTCTATTTGTGTCTCTTACATGCTCAAGGCATCCTTTCTTTTTTTTCCCCTCCATATCCGCGCTTGGCGTTATACCGCCCTCTTGTGGTGCATAAAATGCTTAACTCCACCAATGGGGCCAAGAAAACCGGCGAGCTAAAGCAACGCCGAAAAAAAACGACGTTTTCAGATTTTGTTCAAACAATAATCCGATAAATGTGTTTGTTATCCGGGTCCCAAGCCTCCTCGTTCCACCACCCGGCCGCTTTGTTTACTCTGACGTCATAGACATGCGCCGCTCACACGTGCATGAGCGGGGAGCGACTTCACCGAGTTTGAGTTCAGCCAGTTTCTGGACGTCTCACTGAGCTGCAAGACAGGCGTTCCGGTTTGTTTTATTGTGTTTTAGTGTGTGTGTGTGTGTGTGTGACAGCATCGATGTGTTCACGGCCGAAAGGGATTTTTGTCAGTTTCCCTTTACCAGCTCCCTTATAGCTCAGACTGAATAACCCCAAACCGCATGTTGGTTCTGATGTGATGCGGGGGGGGGGGTTACTTGGGGGTACAAAGGAAGGTTAAAATGGCCCATAATCCCTGTGATAAGAGTCAAGCGGAGCTCGGGAGTGAATCCGCCGTCGTGGCGGAGGCCATGGGGCTTCTTCACATCGACGTCGAGGCCGGCGAGACGCAGAGCAGACCGGGGAGAGACGATGCGCCGTTTTCGGTAAGTTTGTGAAACCTCGTCTTTTAGCAACAACTCTAATCCAAGATGTCCCCCCTGCAGGACCAGCAGAATGGAGCTGAAGGGGACCGTTTTGAGTCCCCTACCCTCAGTAGTGCAGGAGGATAATGCGTTGTTCACTTGTTTGGGCCCAGTGTGTGCTCTGACCCGTGTCTCCTACATGGAGATCCAAAGGAGTTGGATCAAGTGCAACTGGACTTGGTATATATCCGTGAAGACGTTTCGCCTGTCATCCAAGAGGCTTCCTCAGTTGGTGCCTTTCTGACTAGACCAAGCTAGTCTGGAGACTAACTAAGCTAGTCCAACTTGGTCTGACTAGACCAAGCTAGTCTGGAGACTAGCATCGACCAAGCTAGTCCAGCTTGGTCTGACTAGACCAAGTTGGACTAGCTTAGTTAGTCTCCAGACGAGCTTGGTCTAGTCAGACCAAGTTGGACTAGCTTAGTTAGTCTCCAGACTAGCTTGGTCTAGTCAGACCAAGTTGGACTCGCTTAGTTAGTCTCCAGACTAGCTTGGTCGATGCTAGTCTCCAGACTAGCTTGGTCTAGTCAGACCAAGTTGGACTAGCTTAGTTAGTCTCCAGACTAGCTTGGTCGATGCTAGTCTCCAGACTAGCTTGGTCTAGTCAGACCAAGTTGGACTAGCTTGGTCGATGCTAGTCTCCAGACTAGCTTGGTCTAGTCAGACCAAGTTGGACTAGCTTAGTTAGTCTCCAGACTAGCTTGGTCTAGTCAGACCAAGCTGGACTAGCTTGGTTGATGCTAGTCTCCAGACTAGCTTGGTCTAGTCAGACCAAGTTGGACTAGCTTGGTCTAGTCAGAAAGGCACCAACTGAGGAAGCCTCTCGGATGAGAGGCGAAACGTCTTCACGGATATATACCAAGTCCAGTTGCACTTGATTCAACTCCTTTGGATCTCCATGTAGGAGACACGGCTCAGAGCACACACTGGGCCCAAACAAGTGAACAACGCATTATCCTCCTGCACTACTGAGGGTAGGGGACTCAAAATGGTCATTATCCTTTGGATAACCATGACCTGGATGAATGAGAACATTCACAGACATCCTCCTACATGGAGGCTTATGGGGCAGGAGATGTAATCTGTCTGTCTGGTGAACAGAGGAATGTCCTGAGGAAGCAGCGACACTGGGAGAAGCAACTGGCTGCAAGAAAGAGCAAGAGAAAAGAAGAGAAGCAGAGGAGGAAGCTGAGATGTGATCAGGAATCAGGTGGGGCTCGAAACTCGACAGCACTACCAGTATCTACATGTTGTTGTATTAGTCAGGTTGAAGGTAGATGGGTCGATGATAGTCCTTATTGCGACAGGTGAACTCACCTCTAACACCAGAGAAGATGAAACTACATATCCTGAAAGAAATGAGGGATGCAAACCAGGCCGTGTTTTTAGTTTTGTATGTGTTTTCCATGTTTTTATTGTTTTGTCTTTTCTATCACGTGTTCTGACTAGAAACCCTACCTGCAAACTAACATTTCCCCTACCGACAGCAAAGGATGAATGAAGCCAAACTAAACTCGAATGAAGGCAGCGGCATTCATCCCAGTGTGAAGACGGCTTTTCGAATATTTTTTCCGCATAGTCAGGTGTGTTCCTGTTATTCCTATGTTCATATTTTACAGGGACAAAGACAGACAATCCTCGATTCACCAAACGGGTCGTCAAGGCAATCACCAAAGAGCGTTTAGCTGAAGCTCAGTCCAGCGGACCCAAGCTCTGCGTGGACCTGAGTATGACAGACTGCATGTCCAACAAGGTGGGCGGTTGAAGAAGGTTCAGAGTGCGTTATGAAACCACTGAGGAGATGTGATGTTTGAGGAGTGATTAAAATGCCGAGTTTGCTTGGACTCTGTCAGTAGTACTCGTTGTGATACACGTTTATAATTTAAACATTTGCCTGTGCGCTCATGTATGTATGGTGTATGTTTACACCAGCCTTCAATTGTGTATGTTTTGTCTTGTTCAGGAGATAAGCCGACTGGCCGGCCAGTTACGGAGGCTATATGGGTCAAATAAGAAGGCAAATCGACCTTTTCACCTGTTCCTGACAGACCTGAGAGAAGACAGTCGCCTGTACAAGGAGTGCCTTCGAATGAACGACGGCTTCGTGAACTACGTGGTGATTATTACAAGTCTTGACGTTACCAGTGACCTTCCTCAGTTTATAGATGAATGAATGTGACTGCATCGCTTCTGCAGCTTTGCTTCAGTTGGATAAAAGCTTTGACTTAACCTTGCTGGCTATATATAATACCTTGGTTTCACATTTTTTTTAAAAAAAACGAATTTCATACAATCTGCATAGGCTGGTTCCATACCAAATGAAACACCAAATCATCATTAACTTAATCATCACACCACAATTAACCGTTAAGATGTTATTGTAGCTGACAACATCCCCACCGCTAGACACAGCGGCCGGGGAAGGGGAGAAATCCCACATTAAACAGGCCCTGGTTAAGTGTGGTTAACCTAACTGGGCACAGGTAAAAGCCAGGAAGACGCCCAACAAAATGTTTGTTTTTCACTTTATTTCTATAAGTTGCAATTTCAACAAAATTTTTTTTAAAAATTGCAAGAGCTCTGATATGATTTGTCTTGGTTTTGTTTTTTTACATCACAAAAACCTGACATTTTAACACGGGTGTGTAGATTTTTTTTTTTTTATCCACCGTGTTAACTGGGATCAGGAACTGCAGTTCCATTATGCAGCTTGCCATTTCAAGTTTCCATCTGTCTGTCTGTCTGTCTGTCTGTCTGTCTGTCTGTCTCCCTCAGATGGACATCACAGAGAAAAGCTGGCTGGACCTGTTTCCCTCAGAGGATATCGTCTACCTCACTCCAGACGCTGAAGAAGGTCTGAAGGGTTTAACTCTATCCACCCATCCATTATCCAAACCGCTTACCCTGCTCTCAGGGTCACGGGGATGCTGGAGCCTATCCCAGCAGGGATTGGCTGGCAGGCGGGGAGACACCCTGGACAGGCTGCCAGTCCATCACAGGGCCAACACACACACACATACACACGCACACATTCACACCTAGGGACAATTTAGTACGGCTGATCCACCTGACCTACATGTCTTTGGACTGTGGGAGGAAACCGGAGCCCCCGGAGGAAACCCACGCAGACACGGGAAGAACACGCAAACTCCACACACAGGACGACCTGGGATGATCCCCAAGGTTGGACTACCCCGGGGCTCGAACCCAGGACCTTCTTGTTGTGAGGCGACCGCGCTACCCAATGCTCCACCGTGCTGCCAGTTTAACTCCTGAAAGAAAATAAGTCATCCCGCTCATATGGCGGTGCTGAACTCAGACATATAAAAAGGATTTCCAGTTTGTCTTCATTCTGTGCATCAACACTGCTGGGTCAAAAATGAAATCAGACTGATTCATTTTGTATTGCAATCAAGGGGCCTGACAGGCAGAGGGCGACAGCATGTTTTGGCGTTATTCCTGGACGTGGGAGTTTTCCCTGCCCCGGTCAGCGGCAGCTTTGAAACATCCCCAGGGCAGCTCTTCCCGCCTGTGAATGAGTGTGAGGGGTGTTACTGCAAATGACTTACCCCTTAGGATGTCTTATGACGCCCCAATAGCAGCTGTGGTCTGATCGGCTGTGGTTTCTTGTTTCCGCCTCGTTTCAGCCTTGGAAAGAGTGGACGTTGACAAGGTGTACATTCTGGGTGGGCTCGTGGATGAAAGCATCCAGAAGGTATTTTTTACAACCAGTTTTAGGTTTTTAATGACTTGCCGTTGATAAGCCAGCTCATTTCTGTCGCAGCAGTGTCTGACTCGTTTTAACATGGTACACAAAAGAGACGCGGCTACTTGAAAAGCAGCCCAGGCTTGACTTCTTTTCTCTTATTGTTTTTTTTCCCTGAAGAAAGTGAGCTACTCGAGGGCCCGGGAGCTGAGGGTCCACACCGCCAGGTTGCCCATAGAGGAGTACATGGTGAAGAAAAGCAACCCCAAGAATTTCCACTCAAAGATCCTCGCCATTAACCAAGGTGGGTGAAAGCATCACACTACATCACATCCTTTAGCTGCTGCTGGCACTGCTGGGCTCAGAGAGGACAGGAGGACTTGGACTCCACAGAGACTAACCCCAAAAGAGCCATCCACACCAGTAAATATTCTTTTATTGTTATTACCCACCTTGTTGGTGCACTATTTGCAGGTAGCCATCCCCCTTAGTTTGTGTAAAAACTGCCGTTTTAGTGTGTTCACCGGTGAATATTTATGATTGTGCAGGCGTCCTATCACACACTGCCTGACTGCCTGAAAAAATGCTTTATGGCATTTTATGACTTGGCTAACTTGCTAGCTAAAACTCAAACATGAACAAACACCTGTTAATTTAACTGAAATATAAAGCAGCTGTAAATCTTAAAGCCGTCCCGGTCGCTGCTCCGCCCCCCTCTGCCGACCCGGGGAGGGCTGCAGACTACCACATGCCTCCTCCCATACATGTGGGGTCGCCAGCTGCTTCTTTTCACCTGACAGTGAGCAGTTTCGCCAGGGGGGTGTAGCATGTGGGAGGATCATGCTATTCCCCCCACTTCCCCCTCCCCCTGCCGAACAGGCACCCTGACCGACCAGAGGAGGCGCTAATACAGCGACCAGGACACACACCCACATCCGGCTTCCCACCCGCAGACACGGCCAGTTGTGTTTGTAGGGACGCCCGACCAAGCCGGAGGTACCATGGGGATTCGAACCGGCGATCCCCCATGTTGGTAGGCAACGGAATAGACCGCTACGCTACCCGGACACCCAACACCTTAATTTAGCTGAAATATAAAACGGTTGTACATTTTAAAGCATTTATGTGCCATACTGTTAAAGTCCATCGGTTCAGATCTGTTGTAACTGATTGTCAAGCTGAGCCCTGCTGTACGTCCATCCATCCGTTATCCAAACCGCTTATCCCAATCGGGGTCGCGGGGCTGCTGGAGCCTATCCCGGCAGTCATGGGGCAGCGGGCGGGGAGACGCCCTGGACGGGCCGCCAGTCCATCACAGGGCCGACCCGCTGTATATCCAAGGCTCGGCGTTTTCGGTTTTTGTTTTTCAAAGCCATCCGGCATGCTGAATTGCGCCACAAGAGGGCGCCGTTACATAACCTCACACGAACAGGAACAACTTTTGGGTCCGCGGAAACAGGAAATCCGGGTGAAAGTCAGTTTAAACCAGTCTGCTCTTTTTAGAAAATCTGGGTATTTTTCCGGTGAAAATCGGTTAAAACCGAAAACGCCGAGCCTTGTGTGCACCTTCACCTCGATATTCTGTTGATTAATCGGCGATGGACGCACTGTTCGTCAGTCCCGTTGACCCAGGCCACATTTGGGTCAGAACAACCGTATTTGGGGTTGATCGTTGTTATCCAGAAAGGGTCATTTTGATCCAAATGGAACACAACGGTTAATATTCGTGAGCGTCACAACCAATCAGCATGTGTTAGCTATGACGCTACATTTGAAATCTTGTTCACGTGACTTATTGAGCAAGATGATTTAGTCCAGCAGCCTCCTTCATTCTGCATGACTCTACACTCCCCGCCGCTCGGCAGCGGAGGCAGGGTCTCGTGTAAACCTACGGGAGGTAACCGGCTAGCTTCCAGCAGAGGTCACGGTAAAAGTGTTCATCACAGAAACAATGGCGTGTCATGTGACCTCAGATGACCTTTTTTTTTTTTTTTTCTCCCTGTGCTCTGTCCACAGTTTTGGACATTCTGCTGACGTTCTCTGATCGTGGCAGCTGGACGGACGCTCTGCAGGCGTGGTTCCCTCGAGGGAAAGGTTATGTCATCATATCGGATGAACACCGTCCACCTCCAGTCAGTACAACACAGACGTAGCTCAGGGATTCATCCAGTGCCAAACTCATGTCTTACCGACACTGGATTTCTTTCCGCCTGCCCGGACTTGAGAGGAAATTTCCCAACTGCTTTTGAGAAAATGCCCGAAGCCTTTGTGGAGGCGACATAGGAGGCAACTCTCCGTCTAAATAACCCGCCTGGCATCCACTAAATGGGACAGGTGTCGGAGTGAAGGAAAATGAAGTGCGTCGGCTCGCGCCCGGAAAACCACATCCACAAAGTTGAGGAACTTTTATGACGTCATTGAAAATCTTGAGAATTTTCTCTCCTAGTTAAGGGCGGCGTTGAGCCAGCGTTGTGGCTGGAGGGCTTCCTGCTTTGGTAAACAGCTTTTGTAAATGTTTGTCTAGCTTGGGTGGTTTTTCTTTTTTACTTGTGGTTAAGTCAGCTGATGTGTTCGAGAGGTTGTCAGTTATTTTACATGGCAACAAATAGAAACACGAACACACACCCGCATAAAAATGACTCGGGGTTTCTGCCGTTTCTCAGGTGTGAGGGGATAACTGGGCGTCCTGGCTTTCATGAAAATGTCCAGTGACAGAAGCATTGCAGCAGATCATCACTTATTGTGCGTCCAACGTGCCTCGCAACACTGAACATGTCCTTGAACTTCACACGCAAACGACTGGGGTCGTTTTTTTTTTTTGGTACGCAACACCGATCAGCCAAAACATTAAAACCACCTGCCTAATATTGTGTAGGTCCTCCTCACGCCACCAAAACAGCTCCGACCCATCGAGGCATGGACTCCGCAAGACCTCTGAAGGTGTCCTGTGGTAAGTCCAGTAAGGTGATTTTTATTTATTTATTTATTGATTGATTTTGATATACTATATTAATCACCGTGGGGAAATTATTCTCTGCAATTTAACCCATCCTAGCTGTGTAGCTAGGAGCAGTGGGCAGCATCCGGGGACCAGCTCCGGTTCTTCATTGCCTTGCTCAGGGTCACAGACAGGGGTATTAACCCCAACTGGCTTGTCTTTTTTATGGTGGGGGAAACCGGAGCACCCAGAGAAAACCCACCGCAGACAGGGGGGGGAACAAACTCCACACAGGACGACCTGAGATGACCCCCAAGGTTGGACAACCCCGGGGTTTGAACCCAGGACCATGTGTGAGGCAACAGCGTTAACCACTGGGCGACCGCGCCGCCCATTGCGATGTGGGGTCTCCATGGATCAGACTTGTTTTTCCAGCACATCCCACAGATGCTCGATTAGATTGAGATCTGGAGAATTTGGAGGCCAGGGCAACACCTTGAACTCTTTGTCATGTTCCTCAAACCATTCCTGAACAATGTGTGCAGTGTGGCGGGGTGCGTTATCCTGCTGAAAGAGGCCGCTGCCATCAGGGAATACCGATGCCATGGAGGGGTGTACCTGGTCTGCAATGATGTTTAGGTAAGGGGTACGTGTCAAAGTAACATCCACATGAATGCCAGGACCCAAGGTTTCCCAGCAGAACATTGCCCAGAGCATCACACTGCCTCCGCCGGCTTGCCTTCTCCCCATAATGCATCCTGCTGCCATCTCTTCCCCAGGTAAACGATGCACATGCACCACACCGTCCACATGATGTAAAAGAAAACGTGATCCATCAGACCAGGCCGCCTTCTTCTACTGCTTCATGGTCCAGTTCTGATCCCCACATGCCAATTGTAGGTGCTTTCGGGGGTGGACAGGGGTCATCGTGGACACTCTGACTGGTCTGCGGCTACACAGCCCCATACACAGCAAGCTGTGATGCACTGTGTGTCCTGACACCTGTCTATCATAGCCAGTATTAACTTTTTCAGGAATATGAGCTACAGTAGATCTTCTGTTGGATCAGACCAGACGGGCTAGCCTTCACTCTGTCGCCGGTTCACCGGTTGTCCTTCTTTGGACCACTTTTGGTAGGTACTGACCACTGCATACCGGGAACCCTGCACAAGACCTGCCGTTCTGGAGATGCTCTGACCCAGTCGTCTAGCCGTCACAATTTGGTCCTCGTCAAAGTCGCTCAGATCCTTACGCTTGCCCATTTTTCCGGCTTCCAACACATCAACTTCAAGAAGTGACTGTTCACTTGCTGCCTAACACATCCCAGCCCTTGACAGGCGCCACTGTAACGACATAATCAGTGTTATTCACCTACCTGTCAGTGGTTTTAATGTTTTGGCTGATCGGTGTATGATCCCGTTTTGAATTTTGATTTTTTTATTGTCTAATACAGACCGATTTCCTTATTTGTAAGTGATAACATAACTGTTCATACTGCTGCACAACCAACTGCCCCTCTGGGGGCAAATAAAGTTCTACTACTACTACAGTTTACTGTGTTTTTATGATCCTTGACGCACAGCTGGTTGTGTACATGATAAAATCAACACTTGTGTAGAAGTTGAATTTGAATAATTGACAAGATTATGGACGAAATGTGAATTTGGTGTAATGGTTATTGATAAAACGCCCCCCCCCCAACATCAGACTTCAACAAACAATTTACTGTTTGTAACCAGTGGGATTCAGTCATACAGGAAACTGAACTTAGTGCAAAATGATAGAACGCCAGTCATCTCAGTAGGAAAGAGTAACAGAAAATAGATGTGCAATAGTCAGAAGTCTAAAATCATAAATCCACAAGTAATCCATAAGCCATCTCAATGAATCACAACAATGAAACTGGTATTAATTTCCATATTCATACTTTTGCTTTTGTTAAATTACGTATCCATCACAATGCACCTCACCTTCTCATCTCTATGTCAGAATCAGAACGCCAGCTTTCCCACCACTGATCGGGGTTCAAACCCCGGGTGGGACGAGTCTCCAGGAAGAGTCCCTGGCTTAGAATCCTCATGTTGTACAAGCCAACGACCTCTCAGATGTACACATCACTTTGGATAAAATCATCTGCCAAATGAAACTGTAAATTCTAACTTTATTGAGCAAGAAATTTGACAACGGTTTACAGCAGCTTTTAGTACTTGCCTATATATCGCTCACAAAAAAAGAAGAAGAAAATAGAATAATAAGTAGAATACTGGGGCTAAGTATGTATGCATAACAAGGTATGCCACAACTATACAGAATTTTTTCATGGCTGAATAATAACTTATGCTTATATATATATATGCTAATATTATAACTTTATAACTTATTATGCTTGTATTGTGGCAGGATGAGGAAAAACACAGGAGGCGAAGGCGAGTTTGAACTTCATTCCTCAGCTCCAAAACCGAACTGCAACAGGAACAACCCTGCACCAGAGAGCCCGGGAACGTAAACCAAGCCCCCAGCTCACAGCCCTGCTGGGTGAGAGGCACAGCCCCTAGTGTCCGCCACAGTATAGTATATACTAAAAATATATACTATATTTTCATCTACTATATAATTATGTACTATATTCCATACTTATAACAGTAACAGTAATAAATTGTAACCAGTATACCGGAGTTGAATATGTGTATTTACAATTGTACATTTGTGTTGCACATCTGGTTTAAAGAGGTAGTGCACATCGTAGACATCTTGACCAGAAGGGTCTGTTCACAAAGTGCCATATTGACATGGTAAGTGTCCCTTATTGCACCATGCTGTTAAGTGTTCATGGGAGAGATGGTCTGTGGGAAAAAACTGTTCCTATGTCTGGTGGTTTTGGTGCACATTGCTCTGTAGTGCTTGCCAGAGGGTAGTAGTTCAAACAGCTGTGACCTGGGGGGGCGCTGTACTGTGCTGATCCTGCCTGCATGTTTCCAGGCTCTAGAGGTGTGCAACTCCTGCAGGGTGGGCAGGGGAGCACAAATGGTTTTTTTTCTTTCTTCCGCTATCCTTACTGTTCACTGCTGTCTGTTCCTATCCTTTTTTGTTGCTGCTCCAAACCAGACCGTGATGGATGTGCACAGGGCAGATTCAATGACTGCCGTGAAGAACTGGCTCAACAGCTCCTGTGGCAGACCAAATTTCCTCAATTGCTGCAGAAAGAACATCTACTACTGGGCCTTTTTGAGAATGGAGTTGATCTTGGTCTCCCACTTCAGGTCTTTGGAAATGGTATTTCCCAGATATCCCAGATGGATATCGTGAGGGGGAGCAGTGGTGAGCGGTGTCTCCTAAAGTCCACTATCATTTCCACAGTCTTGAGGATGTTCAGCTCCAAGTTGTTCTGACTACACCAGAGCACCAGCTGGTCAACCTCCTGCTGATATGCAGACTCGTCGCCATCCTGGATGAGTCTGATGACCGTAGTGTCATCTGAAAACTTCAGTAGTTTAAAAGCTGGGCCCATGGAGGTGCAGTCATTGGGGTAGAGGGAGAAAAGCAGTGGGGAGAGGACACATCCCTGGGGAGCGCCAGTGCTGACTGTCTTTGACTATGTCTTTTAACATATTAAATAGTCCCAAAATAGGTTAATATCAGCTACTAAAATGCAAAGCAGTTGTCGTGACTATCAGTGAAAACAAAACGAGTTGGTCTCTTGCTCTGGTTGATTAAAGGAATGTTCTTGACACACGTCCAAGGAAGCCGCACACATGTTGCCAATGCAAGGATTTATTAATCCATGTTTTGGCAAACCAAGTTGCCTCCTTCGGGATAAAATAGGCCTGCGCAGTTTATTGCAGCAATTTGATGTTTACAAGGAGAATGTCACTATAAGGTGATGAACAGGACTTTCAATTGCCGAGTTGCGTTGTTTTGTGGTTTTCGTGATGTTATTTGTAATATGGGGGTGTAATAACTTCTTGCAGGCTGCCGATGGTGTTCCCCACCACCAAATGTACATTTCAATCACCTCACCTGTGAACTTAAAACACCTGAACCACCACCATGTAAATACTGCCTGTAGTGGTCAAAACGATAATAGACAGAAAACAATAATGAACTGGTCAGAAGCATACTAACGGAAGGTCAGGAGGATATCGACTTGATCGTACAGATCCAAAGAATATTGCCCTGAGTAGGAAAGCAGTATAAATACATTATTTATCTGGTGTAAAAAACAGACTGGATGTGAGGTGGAGTATAGATGGTTGGCTATATCATGACAGAGGGAAGGGGGGGATACATTTATTTTACAAGGGCTGATGGAGGAGGAGAAAATCATTTCAGAAGACCTGCTCCTGCCCAACATGTACCAATCTAGTCTGCATTGATACAACCACATTTTCATATTTGCACTTGAAATGGTGTATTTGTTAACAGCAAGGCACCATTTCGCCAAGCACGAAAACCCTTGTGAGGACCTCATCTGATGTTTGCACATGTCAGTGGACCAGCTTCTTCAGTCAATTTCACTTTATTCACCAACATCTTCAAATATACAGGGATTTGGTGACAACAGATCAGAAACACAACGTACAGACTTAAACTGGACATGAGGCCACAAGGTACATGGACAACAGGAACTTACATGTAGTGCAGAGATAAGGTGCATGAGGTGCCATGGACAAATTATATTCATTCATTTCCTGGGAGCAAGCCGCCGGTCAGGTGGTAATCTAGTTTAGTGCCAGACCGCAGGAGGCCGACATACAATACACTTCAATATGTATCAATCAATCAATTACGTTGCATTTTATATCACGCATACATTCAATATCGTCCAAACCAATGGCATGAGAGTATTATCAAAATCCTCCATGAACATTTCATATATGTAAGTATTTTTCTATGTAACATATTTGCTTTAATTTGAAAGGGTGCGTCACGATTCTGCCTTTCTGTACAGAAAAACATCTTGTTATTCCCATAAAACATTCGGCAAACTTGGTTACATTTCCCCACCCAATCATGAACCCATTAACAATATGGCCTTTAGATGTTTAAAATATGTAGTACACATAGCCAGTAGAGATGCCATTTTGAAATATTGCACATTATTATATTGCAGACACGCTGCGAGACTCAACTGACACAAGTTGCAATGCTTTTGCTTTGAAAAAGTATTCGATAAACTCCTTTGACACCTCACTAAAGGAGCTTTACGCCACAATGTAACTTACATTTACAGCAACATCTTGACCTTTACAGCCACTTTTTTCTTTCACAAGGCAGGTTTCACGTGCACGGTCCCTCCTCTTGAACCACGTTTATTCGGGAGAAGGGCTCCCTTCCTTGTGGACATCTTCCCGAAAACATAGTGAATGAGTTTCCTCACCCAGGGGGCCTGGCCGTCCAGACAGATCCTCTCCCCGCCCACCAGGCCAGCTCTGAAAAACAGCACACAATTCATTCATACACTTCATTTTACACCTAGAGACCGATTATGAGACCCCCAAATACACAGGAATACTCAATTCAAGCCAACAGCACATTATCTCAACCACAAATATGAGTTTAACATAGCACAACTATACTCCATAAGTGTTAATACTATTGATAACTGAGAGGAAGGATAAGACTTAAACATACAGGGTAGTCCCCGCCCCCCCCCCTCCCCAGATACTCCACTCTTCCCATCGCCAGCTGCTTCTTTTCACCTGACAGTGAGGAGTTTCACCACGGGGACGTAGCGCGTGGGAGGATCACGCTATTCCCCCCAGTTCCCCCTCCCCCTCCGAACAGGTGCCCCGACCGACCAGAGGAGGTGCTAGTGCAGCGACGAGGACACATACCCACATCCGGCTTCCCACCCACAGACATGGGCCGATTGTGTCTGTAGGAATGCCTGACCAAGTCATCAGAGGTCATAAGTGCATCTAAACAAGCATCTAAGAGCAAAACCAGTGCTAAAGTAAAAGCGCAAGAAAGGCGTTTTTTTTAAATGAGTGAATACAATAAGTGCTAAGAACAAGTAACAGGGTAGTAGTTCTTGAAGAGGTGAGTTTTCAATCTGCGCCAAAAGATGGGCAGCGACTCCGCTGTCCTAACATCAGTGGGGAGTTCATTCCACCACTGTGGGGCCAGGACAGAAAAGAGACCAGGTCGATCAGCAGCAAGGGCCTCTGAGCGACGGGGCAACCAGGCGTCCCAAGGCAGCAAAGCGAAGTGGTCGGGCGGGGGTGTAGGGCTTGACCATGGCCTGGAGATAGGAAGGAGCTGTTCCTTTCACTGCCCTGTAGGCTAGCACCAGAGTCTTAAACTGGATGCGAGCAGCTACTGGGAGCCAGTGCAGGGACATGAGAAGGGCAGTTGTGTGGGAGAACTTAGGCCGGTTGAACACCAGATGAGCTGCAGCTTTCTGAACAAGCTCCAGAGGTCTGATGGCCAACGCCGGGGCGCCAGCAAGGAGGGAGTTGCCGTAGTCCAGCGGGGAGATCACCAGAGCCTGGATGAGCACCTGTGCCGTCTCGTCAGTGAGGAATGGGCGAATCCTCCTGATGTTATAGAGGAGAAATCTGCAGGAGTGAGCAACTGATGCAACGTTTGCAGCAAACGACAGTTGGTCATCCAGGACCACACCCAGATTCCTCGCAGTCTGAGTTGGCCGTTGTCAATGGTGATGGCCAGGTCTCGGTGCGGGCAACCTTTCCCCGGGAGGAACATCAGCTCTGTCTTGTCCAGACTGAGCTTCAGGTGGTGTGTCGCCATCCACTCTGAGATTTCGGTCAAGCATGCAGCAATGCGTGTCTCTACTTGTGTGTCAGAGGGAGGAAAGGACAAGATCAGCTGGGTGTCATCGACATAACAATAGTAAGAGAAGTCATGTGAGCAAATAACAGAACCCAGGGATGTCGTGTACAGGGAGAAAAGGAGAGGACCCAGAACCGAACCCTGTGGAACGCCTGTAGTCAGTCTGCGAGGCTCCGACACAGATCCCCTCTATGTCACCTGGTAGGAGCGACTCGTCAGGTAGGATGCAAACATTGAGAGTGCAGAGCCTGTGACACCCAGCCCCTCGAAGGTAGAGAGGAGGATCTGGTGGTTCACTGTGTCGAACGCAGCTGACAGGTCCAGGAGTATCAGGACAGAGGAGAGAGAGTTTGCTCTCGCAGAGTGCAGCGATTCTGTCACTGCAAGGAGGGCTATCTCTGTCGAGTGACCCACCTTGAACCCAGACTGGTGGGGTCCAGGAGGTTGTTCTGGTGGAGGTACAAAGAAAGTTGGTTAAAGACAGCACGTTCGAAAGTTTTGGATAGATAGGGTAGAAGGGAAACCGGTCTGTAGTTTTTGACGTCAGAGGGGTTAAGTGATGGTTTCTTGAGAAGGGGGGTGATTCTAGCAGTCTTGAAGGCTGATGGAAAGCATCCTGCCTGGAGGGAGGTGTTGATGAGGTGAGTTAGAAAGGGAAGGAGTTCAGGTGCTATAGACTGAAGAAGAGGGGAGGGGACCGGATCAAGGGAACATGTGGTGGGGCGACTGGATGCGATAAGGTTGAGGACCTCGTCGGGAGAGAGGGGAGTGAGGTGGGATAGGGTGGGACGTGGAGAGGTGAGGGAGGGTACAGAGGGTGGGATAGTGCAAGCAGCACTAACCGGGTGGTGAGAAAAGGAGGATCTGATGCTGTTTACCTTCTTGTCAAAGAAGTTAGTGAAGTCATCAGGGAGAAGGGAGGAAGTAGGAGGAGGAGGTGGGGGTTGAAGAGGTGTAGAGAAGGTTTCAAAGAGTTTCTCAGGATTAGAGGCAGAGGATAGGATTTTAGAGCGATAGAAGGCAGCCTTAGCAGCAGAAAGGGAGGAGGAGAAAGTAGAAAGAAGAGATTGGAAGTTGAGAAGGTCCTCTGGGACTTTGCCTTTTCTCCATTTGCGCTCTGCCACTCTTAGGCTCTGTATGTCAGTATGTACTGAGTCGGTCAGCCAAGGGGCAGGTGGAGTTGGGTGTGCAGGCCTGGAGGTGAGGGGACAGAGATTGTCCAGAGAAGAGGAGAGGGTAGAGAGAAGAAGATCAGTAGCAGTGTCAGGGGGTAGGAGAGAGAAAGATTCAGGTGTAGGGAGGATAGAGGTAAAAGAGGAAGAAAGATCAGTGGCGGAGAGAGAGTGGAGGTGTCTACGGGTGGAAGCCATGCGGGTAGGGGGAGGGGCTGAGGGGGCTGAAGAGAGGGACAGAGACTAGGACATGAAATAGTGGTCAGAGAGCTGAAGGGCAGTAACAGAGAGATTGATAATAGGACAGTGTCTAGTAAAGATAAGGTCCAGCTGGTTGCCGCCCTTGTGGGTAGGAGGAGAGGGTGAGAGATGAAGGTCAAAGGAGGAGAGGAAAGGGAGAAGAGGGTCTAGCTTGTTAGTGTGGATGTTGAAGTCACCAAGAAGGATAAGTGCAGCGTCATCAACAGGGAAGTGCGAGACAAGTGTGTCAAGCTCCCCCAGAAACTCACCAAGGGGGCTTGGTGGGCGGTAAACAACCACAATGGTGAGTCTGACTGGATAAGAGACAAGTAACAGCATGAAATTCAAAAGATGGCGGAGAAAATTTTGGAATGGAAACAAGGGAGTATTTCCATTTCACGGAGATTAGCAGGCCAGTACCACCACCCCGCCTCCCAGCTCTGGGAGTGTGGGAAAAAGAGTACACATCTGACAGAGCTGGGGGTGTGGTAGTGTTTTCTGGCATGATCCAGGTCTCAGTCAGAGCAAGAAAGATGAGGGAGAGCAAGGATGCGTAACCTGAGATAAACTCAGCTTTCAGCAGCGCAGACTAGCAATTCCAGAGCCCTCCCGTCACCACTTGCTCAATGTGAGTGGAGAGAGAGGGATAGATGAGAATGAATGTAATGTGATAGATAGACAGACAGACAGGCAGACAGATAGACAGATAGACAGATAGACAGACAGATAGATAGATAGATGGATAGATAGAGGGAAATGAGTACACAGATATGGACAAGGACTATGGCTGGGGTGATTTAAAGCCGCTACGGTAGAGCGGATGAAACTTCTGCTGAAGAGATTCACGTTGCCCATTCCCACCATTAAAGTCTCTGTGATAGTCGTGAGATCTCTGCTTTTGATTCTAGTTTGACAGCAAGCAGACCAGACAGCCATCTCTCGCCTGGCTGACCGAGCTGGTTATTGCTACTGCAGAGCAAATATCTGTAACAAAAATGATCGCTCCCTCCAACAAGATAAAATAAAGGCAAAAAACCCCCCCACTTTATAATCATCCATTAAGTGCATCCACATTCACTATCTCCATAATATGGACAGGATCATCTGGGAAAGGGTGGCATCCTGGCAGCAAGAGACTTCAGTTGCAAGCAGTCTTGTAAAACACATTACGGTGGCTGTTTTTTGAATGGACTAAACTGACTTACATGACCTCTGTGACCTGGCAGTGAGCTCCTTTGGGGATGATCTTGATGCTCTTCAGACTGTCTGGAGGAATGACCCTGGTCTCCACCTGTGGGCACCGACAGTGGGTGTTGTAATCCCTGCTGACCGGCGGCATACCTGCAATGTCAAGTTTACACCTTGAAACACACAAGAATGCAATAACGAGGCTTTAATGATGATGACAATGATGATGATAAACTTTGTTTCAATTTGCTTCTTTCCAGTGTGAGGCACTTTGAGCTGCATCTCCTGCATGAAAGGTGCTGTATAGATCATCACTAGCAGAAGAATACCATTACGACCAAAATGACAGAGTGCACATTAAAAAAAAAATTAAAAGCACACATTAGGATGAAAACGACAATCTAAACAAAGAAATTCAAAGAATCAGAATCAGAAACACTTTGTCATTTCCCCCAGCCCACAACAGTGCAACACAACGACAAAAACACATGTCCACAAACTACAAGAACGCATAACTAAAATAAATAAATGAATAAAAACAAACAAATAAACAATCAAATAAATAAATAATCACTGTCCAGGAGAAGGAACGCCAGCCAGGATGACTGTCAGAACTGCCGGTCTGCATGGGCTAGCAGTTAGCTTAGCCTGCCCCTGCTTCCGCGTCCTGTCAGACCGCCCTCGGTGTTACTTCTTCGGGCGCAGCACTGGTCAAGGCCGTGGTCCCTGGGCCCACAGGACGCAGCAGGCCAAGCTCTCCCAGCCGATCCAGCGCCAGCTCTCCCAACCATCAAACCAAGACGAACGAAACGAAGACGTGGACAAAGACGCTGCATGGACGGTACTGGGTGAGGCTGCCGCAAACGTGGATTCGCGCCACCATTTTCCCACACCGGAAGCGGAATAAGAAGAAAGCGTAGATGAACAAAACAGAACTGGTGAGGGGACTTTGGTGTTCAACAGACTGAGACTGGGACATCAGATATGAGCCTCTGTCATATCTGATATCCCAGACCTGAACCTAGGATGTGTTAATGTCACTGCAGAATAAAGCGCCGGCGTGACCAGTTTATCTGTCTCTTGAAAATGAATCATCATTTCAGTTGTCCTCTTGATAGATCACACTTTGTTGCTATCACATCATCACACGCCAGCTTCACATGCGTGAGCCTGCAGGCTTTGACTGCAGCCCTTCAGTTCTGTCATTGTGTCAGACGTCTGCATCATCAACTTCCCCTTTGTGATTCACCCGTTATCTTTCTGTTCCCAGAAAAGGAGAGATTACTCTTTTCTCACGGAAAAAGAAACGAGTAAACAATAAAAATACCTACCATGGAGTAAATATACTACCACAACACCCCGCTTAAAAAGACGTACGTGTATGTTCTAATATAGCCAGCATAGGCCCAGGCTCCAAAGTCTATGAGGAAAACGCATTAACACAAAGAACACATCATGCTTTGATTTTTGAGTTTCTTACCCGTCGTGAAGACAGCCGAGATGAAAAGCAACAGCAGGACGGAGAGCTTCATCGTGTCTGAAGGCACCATCAGCAGTGACTCGGCTGGCCGTGGAGAGAACCCTTCTGACTGCCGGTGTACAGTCCCACTTCACTATTTTCATATATATATGCAATAATCATGTGCTCGTCATGAACCCTGAAGAAGAGTCCAGTGTTGGTTTCACTTTGGCATGTCCACGTGTGCAGCAGAAGGTGATCATGAGATCAGGAGTTCAGCCACAGACCAGAGGCCCCGTCAGGGAGGAGAGAGACCAGAACAGCCCGGAAGCCACAGAAATACATCATATAGGTCTAATATGGCTCTCTTGTCTTTTATACAAGAGTGTGCCATTTCAGCTCTGTTCATGACAGCTCTGTCTCAGCTTTCCAATTTTTTTTAATTCTTTTTCCTTTCAGAACAAACAGCCAGAAAATCCCCACAAGTAACAGTAAATACACACAGCACAGCCCTGCAGGCAAACACAGTTCTACATGTGAGCCTCAGCACAATGCTGATATATAGGTTGTTGTTGTTGTTTTTGTTGTTGTCAAGTTTATTTTTATAGCCCAAAACCACAAGATAGTCCTGAAGGGTTTTACAATCAGCACAGTAAACAACAATATACAACAATACACAACATCCTCTATCTTTGGTCCCTCACCCAACTATCTTTGGTCCCTCACCCAACTATCTTTGGTCCCTCACCCAACTATCTGTGGTCCCTCACCCAACTATCTTTGGTCCCTCACCCAACTATCTTTGGTCCCTCACCCAACTATCTTTGGTCCCTCACCCAACTATCTTTGGTCCCTCACCCAACTATCTTTGGTCCCTCACCTAACTATCTTTGGTCCCTCACCCAACTATCTTTGGTCCCTCACCCAACTATCTTTGGTCCCTCGACCCAACTATCTTTGGTCCCTCGCCCAACTATCTTTGGTCCCTCACCCAACTATCTTTGGTCTCTCACCCAACTATCTTTGGTCCCTCACCCAACTATCTTTGGTCCCTCACCCAACTATCTTTGGTCCCTCGACCCAACTATCTTTGGTCCCTCACCCAACTATCTTTGGTCCCTCACCCAACTATCTTTGGTCTCTCACCCAACTATCTTTGGTCTCTCACCCAGCTATCTTTGGTCACCCAACTATCTTTGGTCCCTCACCCAACTATCTTTGGTCCCTCACCCAACTATCTTTGGTCCCTCACCCAACTATCTTTGGTCTCTCATCCAACTATCTTTGGTCCCTCACCCAACTATCTTTGGTCCCTCACCCAACTATCTTTGGTCTCTCACCCAACTATCTTTGGTCCCTCACCCAACTATCTTTGGTCTCTCACCCAACTATCTTTGGTCCCTCACCCAACTATCTTTGGTCTCTCACCTAACTATCTTTGGTCCCTCACCCAACTATCTTTGGTCCCTCACCCAACTATCTTTGGTCCCTCACCCAACTATCTTTGGTCTCTCACCCAACTATCTTTGGTCCCTCACCCAACTATCTTTGGTCCCTCACCCAACTATCTTTGGTCCCTCACCCAACTATCTTTGGTCTCTCACCCAACTATCTTTGGTCTCTCACCCAACTATCTTTGGTCCCTCACCCAACTATCTTTGGTCCCTCACCCAACTATCTTTGGTCTCTCACCCAACTATCTTTGGTCCCTCACCCAACTATCTTTGGTCTCTCACCCAACTATCTTTGGTCCCTCACCCAACTATCTTTGGTCCCTCACCCAACTATCTTTGGTCCCTCGACCCAAATGAGAAAAACGCCACAAGAAAAAATGGGAGAAACCTCAGGAGGAGCGTCAGAGGAGGGATCCCTCTTCCAGGACGGACAGACACACAACAGGTGTCGATGCACAAAATACACAAAAATAGCGAGGTCATGTAGAGTACATACGGCTAACGCATCAAGTTCAGCAAAGCAAATGTAGAAGTGCTGGGTAATGACATCGTAAGGAGAGATGGCAAGGCGGGTCTAGTGAATCTGTGACCATCCGAGACAACGTTAGGAGGCGCACAGACGCAGTGAGGTCCTGCAAGTTCAGGGAACGTTCCCATCAGCGGGACAAGACCAAGCAATCCCCGCTAACACCTACAGTTATAAACACACTGGGCCTCATTCATCAATCACTCATACGTACAAAGCTGTTTTTACATGCCCACGGGATTCTTTAGCTCTCCGGTTTGTCTGACAGGAAGAAGTAAATCCTGATGGTTATTTGTAATTCGTGCTCCCTAACAATCACCCAGGCCTGCAAAGACATCAGTGTTAGCCAACGGGTGCCTACATTCAGGGTTACCCAGGTTCTACACTGGCCTCTGAGAAAAAACTCAGGGCTAAATAACAGCCCACGCCTGTGTAAGAACAACATTTGCACGTACAAACGATTGATGGATGAGGCCCAATGACACTGAGACCCTCCTAAAAGAAGACGGTTGTGACAAGGCTCACAACGATGCCTTGTGTTTGTGTGTGTTCACCAAAGATGCAACTGTTTCACAAGATGCGGGTTAATGATTCCCATATTGAGCTGAACTAGGCTAAACTCACCGGACTATCCCTTTAACTAAGCAGGGCTGTTAGTTAGTGAGGGGCTCACAATGCAACTGGGTGAAAAAATGAAGGCATTTGTGTGCATGTCCAGCTCAACGAGGGCTCGAGTGCAGGATAAAAATCCCAAATGAGGAACAGAAGAGGATATCTGCACACTGAGAACGGAAACTCCCCAAGTACTGGATGTAACACGTCTTTAATGCAATTTTCATTTTCATTGAGCATGCATAAAGACATTATTTAATGCAACTTTCAGTCACACGGACCTTCATCAGACTGCAGCCATCTCATTCAAAGCGTGCCGTACTCGTGCATCTGAAGGAGCTTCTCAGAGTTTGGTCTTATAAACGTTTTAGGTGGGTGAGCCTGTCCAACCTGTTTACATCTGCGTGCTCAGCAAGAGTCCCTGTTGGTGGACGGATGAAACCACATCGCGCGTGGTTCAGACTGCGAGGCCACAAAGTCACATGAGTGTGGGGGATTCACATATAATGACTTGACACAATTTCTCTCAACACACCAGCCCCCAAGCTCATGTTGCCCTCGTATAGAAAGATGAAAACAAACTGCAAAGAAAGAGAGGATGAAAGACAGAAAGAAAGCCAGAGAAGAGAGAGGCAGAGAAGACAAGAGAGAAAAATCGAGACAAAGAAAGACGGACAGAAAAAAACGAGAGAAAGTTAAAGAAAAAGAAAGAGACAAAGGCAACAAAAGACAAAGAAATGATACAGGAAACAAGACCCAAATAAGGAGAGAAGGAAACACACAAAATAGAAAAATAGAAAGAAATGCACAAAAACGGGCGTCCGGGTGGCGTGGCGGTCTATTCCGTTGCCTACCAACACGGGTATCGCCGGTTCGAATCGGCTTCAGGTGGAGGATACTGCACCACGGCTCTCATCTTTTCTTTATCTGGTTTCAGTCCATCTGCACTCAGTATGTGACTGACGTATTTTATCTCTGTTGTCCTGATCTTGCATTTCTTCCTGTTCAGTTTGAGATTGTACTTTCCCACTCTCTGCAGCAGGTTGTTGAGTTGTTAATCGTGTTCTTCCACTGTTTCTAAGAGATCATCAGTGACATTGACGACGCCATCCAGGCCTTCGATCATCTGAGCAACAGATCCCTATTTTTGTTCAAACTCCCACCCTCGTACTGCATGCGTACCCCCCTCCTTAGGGAAGCGCGTCTCCGCGCTTAAGCATATCAGCTCCTTCACGCCTCAGGGCGCCTACGCTTCCGATGGCCTTACGGTCGCTCCATCCCACTTCTGACACCAATGTAGCGAATTCGGGGGACAACGCAACCACAGGAACTGCCGCGGCCGGGACGCGAACCCGTATCGCCCGCACCGCAGGAGACATCGCTAACCGCTAGACTAAAGGGTCAGACCCGCGAGCCAGCGGCCAGCGTGTCTTCTTATCCGTGCACGTTACAATATTTTCTTTGCAACCCTGAATAGGTACCTGTTTGTAGTTATTCAACCAATCAGCAGTGAATTTTGTCAGACGTTGCACACCTTGCATAATTAAGTGCTGCGAGATGATTGGTCGAGTAAGTACAAGCAGGGCTACCTATGCAGGGTTACAATGAAAATCTGCAGGATAGGGGGTCCTTGAGGACTGGGTTGGGAAACACTGCTCTAGACTAAGACTCGACGGTGGCTGTAACTGCCATTCCAAGTTTCTTCTGACACCACGTAATATAGTTTTGTAACGACGAGACACACAGCCAGCATGCAGTTCAACGTGTGTCCGTTTACTGAATGCACGACAGTGTACGCTTTACGACATCCTACGTCATAGCTACGGAAACTCAACGGGTACGTCGCGTGAACCAGGCCGACGCCTCCGCGCACCTCACCGGGACGGAGGCTGCTTTTGTTCTGGATTGATGCAGAAATAAACCAAGCGTTGAGCTTTGCAGCAGCTTTGCTTTCTTTGTTTTCTTTTCTTCCCCCAGCCGCCGCATTGTTTGTGTGCAGAAACCACCGTCAGATTATTTCATAAAACTCAATATCATTTAAGACGTGACCGCTTCAATCGTTTGCAATGTCTGTCTTGACATGTTCCGCTTCCGGTGTGGGAAGATGGCGGCGCGAATTAACGTTTGCGGCGGCCTCACCCGGTACCGTCCATGCAGCGTCTTTGTCCACTTCTGCGTCTAAGTTTGTGTCTTCGTTTGATGGCTGGATCGGCTGGGAGAGCTTGGTCTGCTACGTCCTGTGGGCCCAGGGACCACGGCCTCGCCTGGAGCGGCGCCCGAGGAGGAAAACGCCGAGGGCGGTCTGACAGGACGCGGGAGCGGGGCAGGCTAAGCTAACTGCTAGCCCATCCATGCAGACCGGCAGTGACTTGTTTGTGTTTAGTTTGTTTAGTTAATGTGTTGGTTTGTATATGAGTGTTCTTGTAGTGTTTTTGTCTTTGTGTTGTACTGCTGTGCAGTGGCGCCCCCAAGGGGTGGCCAGGGGTGGCCACGGCCACCCTGATACTATCGCTGGCCCCCCCCCAGCCACGAGTCGCATATGCAGAATATGCTTCTGATTATGCAGAATATGCTTCTATCTGATATCTTACATTAGGTGCTGTTCATTTAAATCAATAATGTATATTTTTCTTAACTCTCATATTGACAGTTTTCCACTAGGCTATACAGTATACTACAACAGCATCATAGAATTCCCGAAATTCAGTCATGGCTTTTGGTTTTGGTGTGCCACCCCAAGATTTTCAGTGGCCCCATTTGCCCCCCCCCTATGAAACATTTCTGGGGGCGCCACTGCTGCTGTGGGCTGGAGGAGATGATGTTTCCTGTCATCTCATGTAAATTTCATGTATGCAAGTACATGAAGTGAAATAAAGTGACCCTGATAAATCAGGTAGAAACTCCACTCGTTTTAGGGTTCAGCCCCGTGATGCAGCGGCAAAGCAACGCAACACAAGTCGTGTTCTTTTTATTATATATAAATCACTGCTTTATTGTGGTTTCGTGAAGGATTTTTGCATTTCTTTCAGCCATGCGGCCATGAGGTACACAGCCCACACCAACTCACGTATTCACAAATCATTTCCAAAGCATGAAGGAGGCCAGAACACGGGACGGACGAATACAAGTTTCTTCGTTAGCAGCAACAACAGGACACTCTCGTCCATTCACTCTGCTCTCCGTTTCCACCAACAAACACAGGGACAAAACACAAACACACTTTCACAGCCGTGAAGAAGTCACATCTTCATGTTCATATTGGACATCTATCTATCTATCTATCTATCTATCTATCTATCTATCTATCTATCTATCTATCTATCTAT
>JAJHIY020002164.1:95000-145000 GCA_022114975.2 Lampris megalopsis
GGCCTGGAGGTCAGAGGTCTCTGAATACAGAAGGCCGTGCAGCGATGTTTACTTGCAGAAGTACAGTTGTGCAAAATCTTTGGCTTGCTGCACTAGCTTTCTGACCTTTTGGCCCTACCACTGAACTCCCCCCCCCCCTTGGCGAGTTAGATTAGGGATATCAGATCAAACATCTAATTAAAACACAGAGAATAGCATCGGCTGGTCTGGAGTAACTCACCCTCTGAAGTGCAGACGACAACACAGAGAAGAAGGACGGCAGATGCGATGGCAGTATTCATGTTCCTCTTGAATGGTAGCGCTCACCGAGTAAAAACCACTAACGACACTTGAGGCTGATTATTGACTTTACTGGTTAGTTGCAGCCTTTGGATGTTCGATGTTCTTGCGAACGCGGCTTGTATTCCCTCTCGGCAGGATGAGTGAATGGGTGTGGGATAGTGAACCCGCCACATTTTAAATACCTTTTCTCTCAACCCCCCCCCTTCCCCCTAGCGCTACCCACCGGCGAAGCCAGCTTTCCTGGGAATCATTGAGCTATTCCTATTTATCCCACATGTTGACACTTGTTGCTGACTCACTTTTCCAAAAAAACTGCCCTCCCACATCCTTTTAAAGACTTCCAGGTTTCCTCCGGAGAGGCAGGGGGATCACATTGGTGATAAGGCGGCGGCGGGTTTGAACATGTCCCCCATTGTAATAAGTACATGACCCTGAAATACCGCGACACTGTTGGGAAGGTGCCCCGTTGAAATCTACCCACCTCCCCCTTACTGACAAGTCCTGGAAATGATTTCACTGTCACACTTGGCCATCTGGAGTAAGTTGTTGTCTGAAGTGGTCAAAGTTTCTCCCCCCCCCCCCCAGAAAGACAAAAAAAATGTTTATTTTCCAGCTGCAACTTTGGCTCATTCGTATGAGGTTGAGAAACAGAGGAGTATTTGAGCAAGAGACGGTGGCGCAGTGGTTAGCGCGGTCACCTCACAGCAAGAAGGTCCTGGGTTCGAGCCCCGGGGTAGTCCAACCTTGGGGGGTCGTCCCGGGTCGTCCTCTGTGTGGAGTTTGCATGTTCTCCCCGTGTCTGCGAGGGTTTCCTCCCACAGTCCAAAGACCTGTAGGTCAGGTGACTCGGCCCTACTAAATTATCCCTAGGAATGTGTGTGTGTGTGTGGGCCCTGTGATGGCCTGGCGGCCTGTCCAGGGTGTCTCTCTGCCTGCCGTCCAATGACTGCTGGAATAGGCTCCAGCATCCCCGAGAGCAGGATAAGCGGTTAAGCTGATGGATGGATGGACGTATTGAAAGAGAGAGCGGATACAGTTATCGAGAGAGACGGACCAAAGTTGCACATTTTTGTAATGTTCTGTAGTTCTAGTGTGGTGGTGATTTTTACATAGTTTTTGTTTGATTTTCTGTAGTTTTACGTGTAGTTGTACACAGCTGTATAGTTAGTTTATAGAATTGGCGCTCTCGCTTCCCTCCATGCTTGCTGTTGACTCCGGCGTTGTCCAGAGTAGACTGAGCGTTCCCCCAGAGGTAAAACAAAACTGCGGTGCGTGGTTTGATACCTGTAACCCGGCCCAACAGGTTCCCCAGATTCTGGCACTTTTTCAGTCTCGTTGGGGCCACGGCCTATATAAACTTGGCTGTTTTGTTGACATTTAAAATTGTTTAGACATTACAAGACAGTTGATATTTTCAATTGTTTGCTAATGCTAACGAGTGTGTTGTAAAATCTTATAATTATCATGTTGCTCATTTAATCACTAGTTACAGCTACCCACCAACAAGCGTAACCAAGCTAGTCATTCCGGGGCCTTGGGAATGTTGCCTTTTATCTTCAGTCTAGTCAAGTCAAGCCAAATGTTGTAGGTGCAGCTGCAAATCACCACTCAGCGCCAGAGGGAAAGCACATTACAAACTTTGACAAACCAGAAGGACCTTATCTGAGGATCTCATATGGAGTTAGAAGAGGCTGTGATGTAGATTGAGGCTGGACCCTGCAATGCTTTATACCTAATAAACACAATAAGATTCAGTCAAATGATTTTAATTCAGTCAGACAAGTTTTATTGTGGAATATAAACGATTGGTGTGTCATTCATTCAACTTCAAATCCCCCCCCCCCTCAAAAAATTGGATCCTGGATCCATTGTCCTGCCAGACTGGTGGGAAATGGATGAGTATAGAATTATTGCATCAAATTACATCTGACACTGACTATTTTGCTTGAGAAATTTGGATTCAATATGGTTTTCTGTATTTGTTCAGGTGGGTATGAACCAATTTTGAAGCTGCAGTGAATGTAAAAACTGGCTTTGCTTCTTCACGACCTGCTCTATGTGTTCTAACGGAGTTAGCAGTTGTAGTTCTAAATCATTGAGAGAAATGGCGGTTTTGTGACACACACCTGCACTTAGTTTCCCAACAAATACGTATTTTGATTAAGACTGATAGCATGTGTAAGGAATTCATCCTACAGTTTTTCTAATGTCTTGGCTTCACAATTTAAAGGATGAAAAAAATTGGCAATCAGGAACCAGAAATCCCATTCATTTTCACCACAGGTGGAAAATCAAGTCATGTCAAGTCATGTCACTCACAAGCCCATTAGACCGGAAAATGACACCTGTCATCCAGCCTCTCCGCCGCTCTCCCCGACGACATCTCTGCTGAGCATGCTCGATGTCGACATCATCGAGCTCTCAGCCCCACGGTACAGAGGTACTCGGTGGGGGACCGGGAGGCCCTAGCATGCCTCCGAGCACGTGAGCGCTGGCACATGTATTTCTACGGACGCTTAGTCACGCTGAGGACAGACCACCAGGCCCTCACCACCCTGCTGGCCACATCAGGCATCGGCCGCAAACCACTCCATCTCCACCGTTGGGCTGACCGCCTGCAACAGTACAACTTCTGCCTGCAGTTCACACCAGGCCAGGACAACGTTGTGGCTGACCTGCTATCATGCTCGGTTCCCAGCCCACCCTCAGCTCCACCTCTGGGCCCCAAACAGGACCAGGCCGAGCATGACCTCATCCAGCTCCTCCACACACTGCTTCAAGAGATGGTGTCCCTGCAGGAGCTCCAGGATGCCTCAGCTGACGACCCCACCCTCTCTACACTCTCGACCTACATCAGGCAGGGGCTGGCCCGCAAGGGTACCAGACAAGCTGCTCTCCTACTTCAGGGTCAAGGACAAGTTGTCGTGTTGGAATGACACCTGCATCACTCACGGGCTCTGCACTGTGGCTCCAGGTGCCTTTCGGGTGCATATCCATGCTGTGGCGCACGAGGGCCACTTGGGCATACAGGCTCAAACAGCAGTGTCACGATGTCGTGTGGAGGTCAGGCATCGACAGAGAAATCGAGACCCTGGTCAAGGACTGCACTGCTTGTCTCCTCAGTAGTAAGACCAGGGCCCCAGCCCCACCCCCGCTCATGCAACCGTTGGACTGGCCGTCCCAACCCTGGAAGCACCTGCAACTTGACGTCTGTGGCGAGCTGCATCGGGTACCGCATCCACAGTGCTTCCTCGTCGTGGTCTACGACTTCCACTCTAAGTGGCCCGAGGTGACACCCGTGGGCTCAGTCACAGCCAAGGCATTGATCAACATTCTCAACGCCCTGTTCGCACGTTGGGGCCTGCCCAAGAGGATCACGACCGACAACGGCCCCCAAATGGTCTCCCACGAGCTGTCCTGCTATCTGGCGGGGAAGGGGATCCGCCACATCAGCACCGCATTTTACAACCCTGCTGCGAACGGGGGTGGGGGATGGTGGGGGGGGGGGTGGAACGGCTGAATCAATCACTGAAAAATGGAATAAAGTCCCACCTGGCACAAGGGTGCACGCTCACCACCAGCCTCCTCCAGACGCTGCTGCATTACTGGGCCACCCGACACTCCACCACAGGAGTCTCCCCAGCTTCCCTCATGCTGGGGCAGGAGCTCCAACTGCCTCTGGACAGGCTGCAGTCCACCCAGTTCAAGACAGTTGCCACACGCCAACGCCTGATGAAGAATCGCTTCGACAGGGCCCGACATGCCAGACCATCTGCCATCACCGTCTCGGACTGGGTCAGGATCTGGCGACCCCACTGCGACAACAAGCTCCAGTCATTCTGGTCAGACCCCGTTCAGGTCAGCCAATAGCCTGGCCCAGCTTCATTCAGGCTCGCCGATGGCACTCGCTGGCATGCTAACCGCCTGCGTAAGGTGCAGGCCCTCCCTGGGCCGAGACTGAGTGTGCCGGCCTCCTCCGACCCTTTAGCCAAGGGCTAGCGAGTCTCCACATCCGTGGTCGTTACAGTATTAGATTAAGTCATTTATTTCCAGAAGCTGATTGGTTTTCTTAAACGGTTTAATTGTGCTGACAACATTGAGGAGAATTTCTCAGGGTGCTTTAGTCATTTTTTTTTTTCTTGACAAAAACAGCAATTCTAACATTTTTGGTAACTTTACATTAACAAACCTTCTGTTAAGAAATATATAACAAGATTGGGTAACACTTTAGTATGGGGAACATATTCTAAGTAACAAAAACTTAATTTAGAGTAATTTAACACTATGAACACTTGTAGTTTTGTGTTTTGTTATGTAAGTGTAACCCCTTCTTCACTGGCGGGCAACGCCAAGCACATTTAAACAAGACAACATCCTAATGCTACCAGCTACTAAAGCGTCACAAGAAAATCCAGTGGCGCAACAGGATCCTGAGTTCTCAGCGGTGGAATGGTGAGCTGGCCGAACCTCCTGTGCCCTAGTAGGCTAGTGCCACTAATGACAATAATAGTGATAAATGATAATAGCAATAATTAACCAAGATATTTATCAGTGTAGTAGCGCGGTGCCTCCACTGAGAAAATACTACACTTACCTAAGGCTAGTGAATGGTGTATCTTCCCAGAATTAAACAAACCGGTTGGTTAAGGCAGATCGTGTAGGTTAAGGCAGATCGTGTAACCCTGCTGTGTACTGAAATATTGTACAAGCTCATTACCAGCACTCCAAAAGTAAATGAGCTGCCAATACACCCGAAATATAATTAATAATAATAGGATTTATTGGATAATACTGAGAGAGAGAGCGAGAGCGAGAGCGAGAGAGAGAGAGTACCACACGAGGGTGGTACTGTTGATCAACTAAACATTAATTAAAATGTCACAGGGTGTGACAACCGTTCACAATAAACAGAAAGAAAGTACCAAAAAGAATACAAAAATACCCAGCGCTTTCTGTTGGGGCCCGTTGGTGCACATTAAAGCAGTTCTCTGAGCGCAGGGCAAGGCAGGCAGACACCCTACGATGCCCAGGCGACGAGATAAAAGTGCGTGGGTGTGTGTGTATGAGTGATCTGTCTGGGTTACTCACAACCCAACGCTCCCACGACCGGGAGGCTGCCACAGGTCGCAACGTTCCGAACACCCCCGGCGAAGACAATGGTCCTCCGGTGGGAAACGAAGCAATCGGACCCAAAACAAACCCCTTACCAGCAAGCACACGACCGTGGGCCAATCACAACCCTCCGGTCCTCGAATGCGGGCCCGGTACACGGCTGTGTACAAAGTCTCCGCGAAACGGGCACTCAAACGGGGCCGCAGAGAGAGATAAAAAAAAAATGGCACCTCTCTCCTCGGAGTCCTGCTCCGAATCCGGAAGCTCCTTCCTTCCCGCGAGGAGCTCGACCGTTGCGACCCCGCGATTTCGCGGGCAGAACAACTCCGCATCGTATCATTGGCCGATAGCAAAAATTCAAATACAAATACATCCCATTGGTCCACACGTTTGGCAACCACACCCACACAGGAAATGTTTAAGACACAAGCATGCTGGTAAATGAAGCACCGAAGATTTTTAGATTTTAAAGGTCCTTACATAAGAGCAGACCATATTCGTTACGTGTTAGTAAGGGAGAATAACTCTTCTTGTGGTACTACCACCTTATAAAGGCCATATTAAGCGAAGCATATTGAGATGGTACTACTAATAAGCAATACTTCTGAGGTTATAGAGGGAAAACTCACAGTTAATGGCTTACTGGTTGTATAATAAGGCCATGCAGAATACGACATTAATAAGTGCTTAATAAAGACCAATGAAGAGCCAATATGTTGCTAATTTGCATGCTAATACGCACCTAATTAATGGTGACTACGTTCCCCATACTAAAGTGTTACCTAAGATTGGAACTGGATCTTGACAGTCAGCTCTAAAACTAACAGTCAGCGAAGCAATGCAAGAACTGAAAGTGACTTCTTGATAATTCTTAAGCCAACTGAACTCTGTATCCCATACGGGAAATTACAGAGGTGTGACTGGACGGGTTTTCAACAGAAAAGAATGCTCTCGTTTTTGTTTAATTTATTCCTTTCGGGAAGAAGCGAGTCCTGCACGGATGTTTGGGCATGCTTGTCCAAACAGAGATTACTGTCATGCATCACAGCAGCTGGAGCCCTTGAACTCTGTCTTGAAACCGTTCGTTTCCAAAACCCATCAGAGTCAATCGCAAAGTAAGCACTTAATCCACTTGTTTTAGTCTGACAGCAGTAATATATTATGGGGCTCACAGCAGTTCTGTACAGATACTATGTGATGGCGATTGTCTTTTGACTGCGATCCGTATCATACGTCGTCTCACTCCCCTGTCAAATGTAACTTTATAACTATATATATCCTTATACGCTGCCCATCAAAAGTTTGGACACACTTCACCTTTTTTTTTTGGAAGTTTGAGTAATGTTTGAATTTGTCTGTGACTTTTCAGTTAATAAAAACAAAATTAATAATAAAAAAAAAACCTGCAATAATTTTGTTGACATAAAACAGCTACTTACAAGCAATTGTGGTATATTTATGCAACCCAGCTTCATGCTCATCAAAGTGCCTTTCTTGGTATGGAGAGTAGGTTTTACCAATTAAGGATTTTGTCACGGTCCTAGGTGGGATTCGGGTGCAGACACAAACAAGGCTGAGTCATGTGGTACTTCAAAACTGAAAAGGCCTTTACTTGGCGATATTGAGGAGTCTACAAAAGATAAGGCAGAACAGACAAAACCAGCATGGCAACTACTGCATGGATCAAAACGTGACAAGAGCAACTCGACAAGTTGGCAAGTAGGCAAAGAAAGAGCAGGCTAAAATATGGTGCAGTGATTAATCCTGATGGGGAACAGGTGAGTGATGGGTGCAGTACGAGGATCAGCCAGAGGGAGGCGGCACAGCATGAATGTGACAGATTTTTCTTTTTCTAAATGATTGCTAAAAGCACATATTGAGAATCTGTTGCCCCAACGCCGACACCTGGAAGGAATTCTGACATCAAAACAAAGATATAAAAGAGGTGGGACATACATTACTACTACTACTACATTGATGAGTCAAAACATGACCATGTGCCGCCAAAACAGTGCCCAACCGCCAAGGCATGGACTCTACAAGACCCCTGGGGATGTCCTGTGGTGTCTGGCACCAAAACATTAGCAGCAGATCCTTCAAGTCCTGTAAGTTCCGAGGTGGAGCCGCCTCGGATCAGACTTGTCGGTCCAGCACATCCCACAGATGCTCAATCGGATTGAGATCTGGAGAATTTGGAGGAAAGGGCAACACCATGGACGCTTCATCGTGTTCCTCAAACATTCCCGAACAATGTGTGCAGTGTGGCAGGGCGCATTATCCTGGTGAAAGAGGCTACTGCCATCAGGGAACACCACTGCCATGAAGGGGTGTACCTGGTCTGCAACTAGGTTTAGGTAGGTGGCACGTGTCAGATTGACAGCAACATGAATGGCCAGACCCAGGGTTTCCCAGGAGAACATTGCCCAGAGCATCACACTCCCTCCACCGTCTTGCTGTCTTTCCCTGGTGCATCTTGGTGCCATCACTTCCCCGGGTAAACAGTGCACACATACAGGGTCGTCCACATGATCTAAAAGAACACGGGACTCCTCAGTCCAGGTTACCTTCTTCCACTGCTCCAAGGTCCAGTTCTGATGCTCACGTGCCCATTGTAGGTGCTTTTGAAGGTGGACAGAGGTCATCATGGGCATTCTGACTGGTCTGCACGCACCCCCATACGCTGCGATGCACTGTATGTTTGACTTGTGCCACAGCAGACCTTCTGTCGGTTCGGGCAATCTTTGTCTAGCCTTTGTTGCCCCCGTCCATCGATGAGCCTTGGGTACCCAACAACACCTGTCGCCGGTTTATGGTTTGCCCCTCCTCAGACCACTGTCATATCGGTAGGTACTCACCACTGCTGACCAGGAGCACCCCACAAGCCTTGCCATTTTAGAGATGCTCTGGTCCAGTCATCTGGCCATAACAATTTGGCCCTTGTCAAAGTCACTCCTGCCCATTTCTCCTGCATCCAACACGTTGACTACAAGAACTGATTGTTCGCTTGCCGTCTAATCTACCCAGACCTTGACACGGGCTCTTGTTTGGACATGGTCAATGTTATTCAGTTGACCTGTGCGTGGTCATAATGTTTCGACTCGTCTGTGTATATTCATTCTCAAATGAGTACTTTTGTCAGTTCGTTCAGTTGTGTCCTTTTTGCAAGGAGAAATGGCGAGCTCTTAACAGCTTTCTACTGAAACATATCTTTGTCTTTAAGGACCTATTAGTTTTCCTGGGACCGGTGGCCTCCTGCCCCTGAAGGCAATCCCATACATACCATACGTCTTACCAGTACTTTTGCAATTTGCCATGTATAATTGTGGGGGTGTTTGCGTATGTACCCTGCAATGACACCAGTAAGGCATTCGTGACAAAACGGCCTGTTGCAACATTTCAGTGAAGTGGTTTTATAAGGAAATGTGAGATGGGTTCAGAGAATGTGCTTGGGCATGTTTTAGTGGGTTGGGCAGGTTTTAAGTCAGGGGTTGTTGATCTGAATGACTAAATTCTGTCTAACATCATAAGCATGACACAGAAGTATTACAAAGTACCAGAGAAGCATCATGAAGCCGTCCCCTAACAAAGTCATCCTCATCTGGCAGAAATGGAAGGGAAACCCCTTTTTTAAATTGAAAGAACCGAGTCAATGGGAGACCGGCTTGTAGCCTGACTCCACTCATGAAAAACATTTATACGCTACGTAACCCTTCCTGCCTCTCCTCTCAGCTGCTGCTTTACTAGCCACGACTATGGCACTGGACATAGTCATGGCCATTTCCCCTCGCCTAAACCCAGAACTGACGCCTTAACAAAGACTGTAATGTACAGGGCAATCCCCTACTGGAGCGGACTTCCACCACGTTTGGTTCCAATCACCAGCAGAGTTGGGTTCAAGAAGAGGCTGATGCAGAAGGAGGTTGTTTTATGGTGGGAATTACAAAAACGAGTCGGTCAGGAGCCTTGGTTGTCAATAGGTCATTTAGAAAAACATTTATTTAGAAAAGCAAGACAAAAACAGACTCGGCGCAATTGCTTTTGCTTTTGTCTAATTGGGCCTGACGGGTATTGAGGACTTGGTGTAGCGCTCAACGCTGGTTGACAGGTGTAGTTTTGTGTGACGTTTCTGGTTGCTGCCGTGATACTGATATATGTTCTGTTTCCGCTTGCTGACTTTTAAATGAACCGTCCTTGTACTGTTGGACCCCAGGAAGAGCAGTTGACGCCGAGCCGGTGATAAACAGGGGTCTGAAATAAAGAAATACAGAAATGAACACACACAGTGTCAGATTGGGCAGGCGGCGAGCCATGAAAGTGTGCACACCCTGGAAGGCTGTGACGGCTGCTGGCGATACCGGGTGGGTGGGCCGGCTAACAAATGCCTTGCAACCGTCCAACAGTTCACGCTGCAGTAACAGCAACAGCAACATCCGAGACACCAAGTTACAGCCAAGACACGACATACCGTATTATAACATCTGCTCTAGCTCAGTGGTTCTCAACCTTTTTGGGGTCCTGGACCCCCTGCGTATTTTTGATCTACCCTGAGGACCCCTCCAGCTGATCTTGGGGGAGGGGGGTTGCAATTTGATAGAAACAGTAGAAACTGCATTTTAAATTGCATTATAGCATTTATTCACTCTTTGGGGCAAAAGTAAGAGCTTTCAGTTGTAACTTAGATATAGTTAACAAAACAGAATTCTTATGCAGTAACTTTCAGATATATGTAACAAAACAGAATATGTATTCAGTAACTTTCAGATATATGTAACAACACAGAATATGTATTCAGTAACTTTCAGATATATGTAACTAAACAGAATATGTATTCAGTAACTTTCAGATATATGTAACTAAACAGAATATGTATTCAGTAACTTTCAGATATGTGTAACTAAACAGAATATGTATTCAGTAACTTTCAGATATATGTAACTAAACAGAATATGTATTCAGTAACTTTCAGATATATGTAACAAAACAGAATATGTATTCAGTAACTTTCAGATATATGTAACTAAACAGAATATGTATTCAGTAACTTTCAGATATATGTAACTAAACAGAATATGTATTCAGTAACTTTCAGATATATGTAACTAAACAGAATATGTATTCAGTAACTTTCAGATATATGTAACAAAACAGAATATGTATTCAGTAACTTTCAGATATATGTAACAAAACAGGATATGTATTCAGTAACTTTCAGATATATGTAACAAAACAAATTATGTATTCAGTAACTTTCAGATATATGTAACAAAACAGAATATGTATTCAGTAACTTTCAGATATATGTAACAAAACAGAATATGTATTCAGTAACTTTCAGATATATGTAACAAAACAGAATATGTATTCAGTAACTTTCAGATATATGTAACAAAACAGAATATGTATTCAGTAACTTTCAGATATAGTTAACAAAACAGAATATGTATTCAGTAACTTTCAGATATATGTAACAAAACAGACTATGTAATCAGTAACTTTCAGATATATGTAACTAAACAGAATATGTATTCAGTAACTTTCAGATATATGTAACAAAACAGAATATGTATTCAGTAACTTTCAGATATATGTAACTAAACAGAATATGTATTCAGTAACTTTCAGATATATGTAACTAAACAGAATATGTATTCAGTAACTTTCAGATATATGTAACTAAACAGAATATGTATTCAGTAACTTTCAGATATATGTAACAAAACAGAATATGTATTCAGTAACTTTCAGATATATGTAACTAAACAGAATATGTATTCAGTAACTTTCAGATATATGTAACAAAACAGAATATGTATTCAGTAACTTTCAGATATATGTAACAAAACAGAATATGTATTCAGTAACTTTCAGATATATGTAACTAAACAGAATATGTATTCAGTAACTTTCAGATATATGTAACAAAACAGAATATGTATTCAGTAACTTTTAACAATGCAAACGGGAGCGAGATCTCTTATTAAAATACAACAAATTACACTTGTGAAACAGATGTAATTAGAGAAAAAAGTCCCGTTACCCTTTATAGTTTAGGTAGATAAAGGTCTCAGTCACATTTGAGTAAAATAATCCTATTTCTATAAATGTCATAGGATCTTTTTTTAAAAGATATTTTATTTTCATGGACTCCTTGCAATTACACCACGGACCACTAGGGGTCCGCGGACCCCCCCGGTTGAGAAACACTGCTCTAGAAAAGTTCACACAAGAACGGCCTGATGCCAAAAAACCTCTTCTCTGTACCCCCTCCCCCCCCGCCCACGTTTCCTACTCCTGTTGGATGACGTTTTCAGATCCAGTTCCTTGTGGGGCCAGCCCCCCGTCTCCTCCAGCATGGGAAACAGAGACCGTTAGCCGGTCCTGTCATTGACCAAAAACTTGTGTAACACGAACTCACGATTCTGTTGTTTTGTGTCATTTGAACATTGTGTAACGCTCTAGTCTAGCAGCGGTGACTCACTGATCTGGTCAACCACGGAGGAGTTAAGAGGAAAAACATCACAGACGTGTCGCCTTCTGGATACTACGCGTACCCCATTTGCCCCAAAAACTGGTCTGTAAATGTCTCCTTGATCAATGAGAGCTCTGTTAAAAGAAGAGTAGGAAAGGTTCAAATAAGAGCCTACCTGAAAACGCACGTGGAGCTCTCCAAAAATCCTCATCTGTCCTTCTCTGTCTGTTGTCCCTCCTCGACCGAAGAAGCAGAAGTTGATTGGCAGCTAGAACAGCCATCGCGTCCTCAGTGGCGCCCCCAGACATTTTTCATAGGGGGGGGGGCCAAATGGGGCCACTGAAAATCTTGGGGTGGCACACCGAAACCAAAAGCCATGACTGAATTTCAGGAATTCTATGCTGCTGTTGTAGTCTACTGTATAGGCTAGTGGAAAACTGTCAATATGAGAGTTAAGAAAAATATACATTATTGATTTAAATGAACAGCACCTAATGTAAGATATCAGATAGAAGCATGTTATGCATAATCAGAAGCATATTCTGCATATGCGACTCGTGGCTGGGGGGGGCAGCGGGGGGGCAGGGATAGTATAAGGGTGGCCGTGGCCACCCCTGGCCACCCCTTGGGGGCGCCACTGCACGTCCTCACATACCGTCCACTGGCCACTGTTGTTAGTTTGTTGTTTTGGCAACCGTTCGGTTCCCTTGTCCTGTCATGGTGTCAATAAATATTTATTTGATCATATTTAAACGTGCATGTCTCACTGGGTTGCACCCTCCCCTCACTGTTACCCAGTACAGTAATTGTTGCACCCTCTCCAGACCGAGGGTCGTAACACATGTATGGAACCTGCTAACATCTATCTCAGCATCTCTGATCTATTCTCTGCACCACTGCACTTTATCACCTCTTATTTCACCTGTATAAGTCAACCCCTTGCGTGATGTCTACAAGACACAAGTTGTATTTTTGTAATTTTGTTTGTTTGTTTGTAACGATTTACTATGCCTTCGTATTGAATTGCATTGTTTGATTAATTTTCGATAAAGTTAGTTCAAACAGGCCACTTCCTGTTAGTCAGCGCATCACTTCCTGTTAGCCAGAGATGCCGGAAATGCAGGGAAAGCCGCACGTGTTCAGTACGTGGATCCGTTCGCATCCACATTCGAGGACTGAAGATTCAACGTCTTTTCACGCCGCTGTGAAGACGTTACCAGAAAACGTTTCTTCAACTACTACGATGACTCTTTTCTTCATCTTGGGTGGAGTTTAGCTTTGTGTCTAGTCTGCGGTTCTTACGCCCTGAGGAGAACACTAAACCTTGAAGATTGTTGTGTTGTAGTGTTGTTATTCTGTAAGTCACAGTGTTTCTCAACCGGGGGTCCGCGGACCCCTAGTGGTCCGTGGTGTAATTGCAAGGGGTCCGTGAAAATAAAATATCTTTTAAAAAAAAGATCCTATGACATTTATAGAAATAGGATTATTTTACTCAAATGTGACTGAGACCTTTATCTACGTAAACTATAAAGGGTAACAGGACTTTTTTCTCTAATTACATCTGTTTCACAAGTGTAATCTATTGTATTTTAATAAGAGATCTCGCTCCCGTTTGCATTGTTAAAAGTTACTGCATAAAAATTCTGTTGTTACATATATCTGAAAGTTACTGAATACATATTCTGTTTTGTTAACTATATCTGAAAGTTACTGAATACATATTCTGTTTTGTTACATATATCTGAAAGTTACTGAATACATATTCTGTTTAGTTACATATACCTGAAAGTTACTGAGTACATATTCTGTTTTGTTACATATATCTGAAAGTTACTGCATAAGAATTCTGTTTTGTTAACTATATCTAAGTTACAACTGAAAGCTCTTATTTTTGCCCCAAAGAGTGAATAAATGCTATAATGCAATTTAAAATGCAGTTTCTACTGTTTCTATCAAATTGCAACCCCCCTCCCCCAAGATCAGGTGGAGGGGTCCTCAGGGTAGATCGATACCCAAACTTATTCATGAAAAGGTACTCTTTACTTAAATGTATAGGAATATCTAGACATCTTACTCGCATCTAAGTAAGGATTAAAGGAGTGGTAGGAATATTTTTCTATTGAGGGCAAAAAAAGCGCCCCCCCCCTCACTGGGGGGGGGATAGCTGCGGTGACTCTTACAGTAAAATGAGTGTTTTTCACAAACAGTTTCACCGCTTTGACAACCTGAGTGGAACCGCAATAACCAAACGTCTTGTTTCAGCCGCCGTTGTGAGGCGTAACGCAACACTGCCACCGCGTGGCAAGAGAGTGCATGGCACTGAAAGATGTGGGTTTTTTTTTTCCAAACTGGAAATATTTGCGTGTATGTCAGCATCACTCTTTATTCTTTGATTTGAACCGTTGTAAAACAAAAACAAATAGAGAAATAAAGAAGCAAAAGAAAGACAAAGCATGCAGCTCATCAGGAGTTTTGTTTCCAAAGGAGAATCTGATATTACAACATGACAATCTGATGACCGCTTCACGCATTTCACTGTCTCGTGTTTTAAGCGAGGCAAAGCGAGCTTCCACATCGGTGAGAGCGGTTGTGTACTTTTCCTTTCGATATCTCATCTTGCAGGTTGCAAGGTTTTACCGCTGTCATGTAAAACTTCACATTGTGGTGAGATTTATTTATTTTATTTTTTTGCTGTATGGGCCATAAATGCCTACATTTTACAGTCTACAGATGAGATGCTCCGCACTGTGGGTGAACCATCTGCAGCGGTGCTTCCTGACACCGCTGCAGGATCTGGGGGGGGGGGTCCCTCCCGGCACCCTCCTGGCATCACTTGAAGGTGATGAGGTGGTCCGGGTAAGCTGCGTTGTCGTGGAACACCACAAAGAGGCCCGGATTCTGCACGTCGTCCACGGCGCTGTCGTAGTGGAGGTGGTGCTGACGCGGGAAACAGCACGGGGGGGTCTTCATGTTCCTGTGACCCCCGGTGAAGCGTCCGGTTACCACCCGAGCCACAAACATCCTACGGTGCCCCTCTGCGTCTTTGGCGGCATATCCGCTCGAGGTGTTGGCTGCTACGGCGAAGTACATCCCGCCGCCATAGGAGGTTCCTAAAAAGAGCAGTTCATTTACATATATGGCACCGACGTCACATTTTCACTGCCGGCACAGATCCCCATGACATATCTTTAAGTATCGGCTGGTACCGAGTACCGATCCGATCCATTACTTTGTTTTTGTGCTGTTTTTTACCCCCCCCTCCTTTCCAATTGTACTTGGCCAACTACCCCACTCTTCCCAACTACCCCACTCTTCCCAATTACCCCACTCTTCCCAATTACCCCACTCTTCCCAACTACCCCACTCTTCCGAGCCGTCCCGGTCGCTGCTCCACCCCCTCTGCCGATCCGGGGAGGGCTGCAGACTACCACATGCCTCCTCCCATGCATGTGGAGTCGCCAGCCGCTTCTTTTCACCTGACGGTGAGGAGTTTCACCAGGGGGACGTAGCGCGTGGGAGGATCACGCCAGTCCCCGCCCCCGAACAGGCGCCCCGACCGACCAGAGGAGGCGCTAGTGGAGCGACCAGGACACATACCCACACCCGACTTCCCGCCCACAGACACGGCCAGTTGTGTCTGTAGGGACGCCCGACCAAGCCGGAGGTAACAGGGGGATTCGAACTGGCGGTCCCCGTGTTGGTAGGCAACGGAATAGACCGCCACGCTACCCGGACGCGCGCGCGCCCCCCCCCATGGCAAATCCTTTTGGTATGGGAGTTTAGCCTTGGGTAAAACCTCTGATGCTGATGATCCATTTTACTCTGGTACCGGTACCGGTATCGGTGCAGCTGAATTATAAATGTAACCCAGTGGGATATTTGTGTAACATTTTAGCCAATTTTGTTCGTCTGCTCCAAACTGGGCACTACGTTTGAAATTCCCTATGGAAAAAATAAAGTGGTTCTGTTCTATTGTGAACAATGACTGCCCAATGGCCCAGTGGCTGCTGGGATAGACTCCGCCATCCCCGGGACCCCGAGAGCAGGAGAAGCGGTCTGGCTAATGGATGGATAGATGGATGGATGGATGGATGTATGTATGTATGTATGTATGTATGTATGTATGTATGTATGTATGTATGTATGTATGTATGTATGTATGTATGTATGTATGGATGGATGTATGGATGTATGTATGGATGGATGGATGGATGGATGGATGGATGGATGGATGGATGGATGGATGGATGGATGGATGTATGTATGGATGGATGGATGTATGGATGGATGGATGGATGGATAGATGGATGGATGGATGGATGGATGGATGGATGGATGGATGGATGGATGGATGGATGTATGTATGTATGGATGGATGTATGGATGGATGGATGTATGGATGGATGTATGTATGTATGTATGGATGGATGGATGGATGGATGGATGGATGGATGGATGGATGGATGGATGGATGGATGTATGTATGTATGTATGTATGTATGTATGGATGGATGGATGGATGGATGGATGGATGGATGGATGTATGTATGTATGTATGTATGTATGTATGTATGTATGGATGTATGTATGTATGGATGGATGGATGGATGGATGGATGGATGGATGGATGGATGGATGGATGGATGGATGGATGTATGTATGTATGTATGTATGTATGTATGGATGGATGGATGGATGGATGGATGGATGGATGGATGGATGGATGGATGGATGGATGGATGGATGGATGGATGGATGGATAGATGGATGGATGGATGGATGGATGGATGGATGGATGTATAGATGGATGGATGGATGGATGGATGGATGGATGGATGGATGGATGGATGGATGGATGGATGGATGGATGGATGGATGGATGTTCTACTCTGTTCTATTTGACAAACAAAGGTGCCTCTGGTCCCCGACAGAGGATGAGGAAGCTGGCGTTACCGTTGACTCCCGGATAGCTCCTGTTGAACCCGGTCTGCTTGACTGACTCGCAGAACTCTTGACTCGCGCCGCGGTAAAGCAGCCTTTCGGCCTCCCCCCTGCTCTGCCCGTTCTTATGACACGTGTAGTTCAGGTGCAGCTCGTAGGCCTGGCGGAGACGCGGGCTCTGAATGCGCTGGATCTACGAAGCAAAGCAAAGACACCTTGCTGAAACCGAGCTGCACCTCAGCTGTCGTCGTTGACCGGCAGATGTTTGGCATTCTTTGCATCGATAAGCGACTACAACCAGGAACACACTACCAACATGTCGTAACGGTATGTTACTGCAGAAAAGATGCACGCTCTTCTCTGTTGGGAAGATCTGATAGTCTGCACAGATCCTCCGATACAAGGCGTTAATGACCTCTCTAGTCGACCGCTCAGCAACTCACCGAGTGCACAGTCTTGTTGACGGTTTTTCGGAAGTTTTTCTCCAACGTTTGGAACTCGAGGGAGGAAGGTTGCAGGGGGACCATCGTCAGCTCTTCTGCAGGAGCCACGTTGTCCCAGTAGAGAGGGACGGAGAAATCTGGAGGAGTCAAACAGGTCAGCCGACAGAGCGAAATCACTCTAAGACCTCGGTCAAATACGGCTGGTCGTGTTCGTTGTGACTGATGACCAGAACACCGGTGTCAGCCTCTCCCTCATGCATATTGTGTCGGATAACCACACTGACAAAAAACTGACACGCAAACTGCCCTAACTGTACCCCACCCATTTGGTTTTCCAAGACACACAAAACTGAGAATTATTTGTTCATATTGTTTGACACATCTCTTGGAGCACCAACTTGACCTTTGAGGATGTTGGAGCATGGAATCTGCCTGTATTAACTGCACGTTGAACATTTTTCAAGTGTATTGGTGGAGAGGTTGTCCTTATTTCTCTATTATCTAGAAGTATTTTTGACGACATGAGTATAAAACAAGTGATGGGCGGCAGCACGTGTTGGGATTCGAGGTATCCTCTCACCTGGGAGGTTCTGCAGTCGTTTCAGCTTGGTCACCCGTCTGCTTTCCTGGGCTGTGGCCTCCATCCTCTCGAGATCCACGCTCCACTGCACCCCATTTGCATCCACCACCCCTCTATCGACCTCACTTCTTTCCATCATCCAACTGGCTGCCGTCGGGAGCTTAAACCAGTCCCCCCCTGATCCCAACATGCACCAGGACACACGTCCATAAACGTCGTCTTCCTCTTTCTGTCTCATTTCTCTCCTCGGGCTTTGTTGGGGACACTCGCGGACAAACTGGACCACCTCATGCACCTGCTTCTTCAACCCGGACACGGTCCAGGTAGCGGTGCCACCCGGAGCCATCGTCTGTACTTGGTCCTGCTTGATGCGGAGGCCTAGAGTTTCGGTCATCCAGCTGAGTTTGTCAGCTTCGCCGGGACGAAGGCCGGCCAGCCTCTCCTCGGGGAAGCTATGCTGGCAGCACTGTGACTCATAAAGAGCTGGAAGCTCCGCAGCTGCTCGGGCCACGTCCTCTCTCAGAAGACCCAGGACCAGGAAAACAGAGCTGGGTGCCGAGGAGCTGATTGTGGACAGTGGCCTGCTCATGTCTGGGGCTGAAGGAGGGAGAGCTACTGGCCTCCAAGGTATTGGCGTATCCAGTGATTCAGGATTCATATCAGATGACAGAGAGACTGACGGAAGAGCGATAAAGTGTTAAGTGGATTGGTCATTATCAGGCATGGGAAAGAAAAGGACGAGTGGATTTAAAAGGAGACACACATACGTCATATGAGGTCAACATTTAATATCTTATTATGCGGTCCACCGAGCTCACCTGGTCCTTCCCAGTTCGTCAAGCCTGAGCTGAGGCCGCTGTAGGCATCTTGAAAAGCCTACGCATGAGAAATACCTCAGAATACAATTTGTTTTACTTACTCATTTTTTTATTTTTATATATTTTATTATTTTATTCCATCCATCCATCCATTATCTGATCCGCTTATCCTGCTCTCAGGGTGGCGGGGATGCTGGAGCCTATCCTAGCAGCCGCTGGGCGGCAGGCGGGGAGACACCCTGGACAGGCCGCCAGGCCATCACAGGGCCCATCTATTTTATATATATATATTATTTGTATACATATATGATATACGTACATTATATTATACTGTTAATTATATTATATATATATTTCGCCTGCCGCCCAATGAGTGCTGGGATGGCCTTCAGCATCCCTGCGACCCTGATCAGGATAAGTGGATCAGATGATGGATGGATATATATATATATATATATATATATATATATATATATATATATATATATATATATATATATATATATATATATATATATATATATATATATATATATATATATATGGTTTTTTAATTATTTATTTCATTTTATATAATGTCCACCCATCCATCAGTTATCCAAACAGCTTATCCTGCTCTCTCAGGGTTGCATGTCAATGAGCTTAAAATATCCCAAACATATATATTTTGTATATTCACATTAACAAATGAAAATTAAGAAAGTAAAATTGTTAATGAACAAATTCCACAGCAATGGTATCAAGATACAGCACCTTATCGACTCGTGAGGTGTATAAACTATGTCTGCAACATCCAAATGTTACTTAGTTCAAAGCTGTGCACTCAGCAGAGGAAACTCACAAATAAATAAATAAATAAATAAATCACCAACCAGTCGCCTTGGTAACTAGCTCTCACCTGTGTAGCATTCGGGCCATCAGGTTTTATGACGATAAAGATGGTGGAGACAGAGCCAGTGGACCCGGTCTGTCCAAACAGTCCAATCTCTTCGGTCAGAACCTCGACAGCTTCCCTCACTGGGAATGAAAGAGCTGATCCAGGTCCGATCACCGGCAGGGCCACAGAACCCCAGCCCTGCTGTGCACAGAGCTCTAGACTCTTCCTCAGCCCAGTTCTGAGTGCCTAAACCAAAAACAAAAACAAAAACAAAAACAAATTCAAACCTGATTTCTCTTCATTATATAGCGTGGTCAAGCTCCCACTCCCACATTCATTATGTACGGCAAAAGCCTTTCCAGAGGAACGACGGTGTAAATCCTGTACGGAGAACACCGTGTATGCATGTCAGGCTTTGCTGTGGCTCGTTTTACCAACTCCGCTCAGACTAGAGGTTACCGTCACACTTGGTCCTTCAGCTCCATCCCAGGGCAGGCACTCGATGAAGAGGATGCTTGACGAGCCAAGAGATGGGCTCCCGCTCACCTGCAGCAGCTCCCCGGGATTGCATCGACATCCCCCTGACGCAAGTTCAAAGTTAGTCCTCACTTGATCCCCTGCTTTCTTCATCACACAGCTGCCAGTACTAGTGGAAGAGGCATTCGTATCCACCATGGGGGCCACCAACACATCGACCTGAAGAGAGGACAACAAATTTTTTTTTTTTCTAAAGCTTTCGCTAAAGAGCAAAGTGACGAAAGCAAATGAAGGAAGGGTAGGAGAGGAAAAAGAAGACTGGGTAAGAGCAGAAGAGAAAAATAAAAGAGAAGAGAAGAAGGAAGTATAGATGTACCCAACAAACAAAGTCTTACTTTACCTGTTGTTCCTCCAAGTGACCCAGCGTGACCAGCAGCTGCACATTGCTGACTGGCATACTTGGCACAACATTGCGATGACTGTGCCCATCACCATCCCAAATACCACTGGTATCTTTTATGATGCCCAGTCCACCCAGTTGTTTTAAGATTAGGACATGACAGGACCTCTCCAATCCCTCCATGCTTTTCTTCCCTTCCTGCTGAAAGTATAGCTGAGCTCCTGGACCATCGATAACCAGCTCATCCCATATCAAACGAGCCAGAGCTGAGTTCAGGATCTCCTTAGCCTGCTGAACCAGACGGCGGGGACCAAACAGGAGCACATGGGGTGATGGGGAGTGGGAAGCCGTCAGCCTTACTGCAGGAAACATGGTCACCCCAAGGAAGTGCAAGATCTCATCAAAACTGTCAACCAGTTCAGGACGTGGTAGGACTAGCTGCTCTTGTGTGTCACCGTAGTTGAGCTTGAAGTCCAGTAGAACATCTTCCAGCCTGCCAACATCTTCCCTGTAGCCCATCAGTTGTATGCTGGTCTTCAACACTCCACTGGGCCCTGGATGGTAGCTGACTTCCACCCTGAGGACGTTATGGTTGGCCTGGTTCTTGGCTTTGGTTAGGGCTGTCTTTAGCTTGTCTAAGGTTGGATATACAGCTGAAGTGCCTTCTAGCTGCAGGGTCCTCACACAGAAGTCTCTCTGCACGACTGCTGCAGCCTCTTCCAGGGCTTCAGAGGAGAAACTGGACAGAACGAGGTTCAGCCTGGCTTCCAAGGAAACCAGGCCATGGACACCCTGTTGGAACCAGGTCTGATACCTAGCGATGGCGCCACTGGATTTCATTAAATATAGCATTGCTGTAGGAAACAGGATCTGCTTCTCTTTGATATCTTGGGTCAGTTTTGTCAGTTTTGAGGCTCCTAGTTGAACCTCTTTGTTTGGGCCTTCGAGAATTATCCTATTAAGACCACCTCTGAATATTTTAATCCCCGGACCAATGGCCTTTATTTCTTTCTCAAATTCCCCTTCAATTAGGATGTACTGACTCTCCAGAACAGGACACTCCTTTCTGATTGACCGCATCTCTTCTACCATCTTCATCATCTCCTCCACCTCCTTAATGCCTCCCACAACAACCGCGTAATCACCCGTTTTGTATATCCGCAGCTCCTCTGTCTCATACTTGGGATTCTGCAGTAATACCTGAAGTCTGCCTGGGTCCAACTCGTAGGAAATGCTGTAGGACTCCGAGAACGCAGAGAAGATTTGACCGACCTGTTGCTCCCATTCTTCAGCGACTGTGCCAGAAGGGCTCACGGTGGCTTTGTCTTGGAGGATGTTGATAGAGCAGCCAATTGAAGACAGCTGATCCTGTAAGACCCCGACGGCCGTGGGGTTGTCTTTCAAGAAGAGCAGAAGGTAAGGGTCCAGGTTGCGCACCTAAGGGAACACATCAACCTTATCCTCAGACCCTGGTGTCAAAAGATGCTCTCATGTATTTAGCGCAGTTCTTTCATCTACAGTTCACCGGTGTTGCTAAACAGAGCATCACTAGTCTTGTTAGTTAACTCTAACTCAGCATTTTCCTTTGTTATTTACTCTTAAAATATGGTGACAAGTGGTCATCAGAGATAATACACATACATAAATCATTCTCGATATAAAATGGTAACTTCACAGCACATGTACTCACCTCATGGTCAGGGAAAATTGGAGGAAGTGTGACAGACAGAGAGAGTTTACCCCAAGGAAGATGGATGATGTGTATTTTTCTATCCAGCACTTGCCTTTGTGCTGTATAGATTTGATGAAAAAAATAGTGTATTGTTATGTTGAAATAAGGACTGACAGAATTTGATTTTTCTTACAGTATATGTGTGTGTTCCATTACTGCAAATGTATTTACTTTAAAAAGAAACGTGTGCACGATAGAGCAGCATAAAGAGCGACGATACCTGAATAGCATATAGCATAGAAAACCGTAAATCATAAACCAAATGGAAATGAATCTCATTACCTATTTTCTCCACGAAAGCCACTCTGTAGGTGTTCTCTCCCACCTTTTCTATGGGTCCACATTCGCCTCCCCCAGAGCATCTTTCCCTCTGAAAGTGTTGCCTGACCTTTTCCATCTCTCTCTCGCCGAGGCCTTTGGCCTTAAAAGCCACGGCGTGACTGTATTCAGCCATTCCCCCTCCAATTCAGGATCTTGTATTTGCAGTAGCCTAACCTTCCCAAGACCTCGCTGAAGCCCGAGCACCAGTCTGACAGCTACGATCAGTCAGTGTGCCCCTCTCTTCACTTTCACTTTCATTTCCTTTCCTGCTATTCAGGGGTTTCCTTAACTTTCATTACCTCCACACCCTGACTATACACAGACGTTTGTGTTTTTCTTCTGTTGACTCAACACACTGACTTGCTGCTTTGTCTGTCAGCTTTAGTCAGGTATAGAGGTTTGTCCGGGTGCTCCGGTTTCCTCCCACAATCCAAACACATGTCGGTCAGGCGAATCGGCCGTACTAAATTGTCCCTAGGTGTGAATGCGCGTGTGGGCCCTGTGATGGACTGGCGGCCTGTCCAGGGTGTCTCCCCACCTGCCGTCCAATGACTGAAGGGATAGGCTCCAGCATCCCCGTGACCCTAAGTTGGATAGGCGACTTGGATAATGGATGGATGGATGGATGGAGAAGTTTGCATGTCTACTTCCATATACCTCCATTACTTTCTATTACAGCATTTCACTTTTTGGAGTTTTTTTTTTTAATTGGGTATGCACTTTCCAAAAAAATGTAAATCCAATATCATAGAGTGTGGTGTAAATAATGGAAATGATCAGGACTGGAAAGAACCTGTTTTAAGGAACAAGGCCTACAAAAGGATGGGAAATCTAGGATTACGTGTCTCTTCATATACCGGACGAACTAATGGACTGAACAGCACAGCACGAAAGCTACGCCTCCAGTGACCTCACACACAGCTTGACTACAATGAAACAAATTATATAATCACATTAAACCTGCTGGACAAGGCGGTGCTCGGTAAGGCGAATAAGTGGGTGTAAGATTTCGGCCAAATAAAAAAGCTCACTGTCGATTCAATCCTGCCCGACCTGTTACATAAAATATGTAATCATATTGTGGACTGAGATGGCAGCACAAATTCACGTTTGCAGCGGTCTCACCCAGTACCGGTGTGGGAAGATGGCGCCATGAATTCATGTTTGCGGCAGCCTCACCCAGTACCGTCCGTGCAGCGTCTTTGTCCACTTCTGCGTCTAAGTTTGTGTCTTCGTCTGATGGCTGGGAGAGCTGGCGCCGGATCAGCTGGGAGAGCTTGGTCTACTGCACCCTGTGGGCCCAGGGACCACGGCCCTGCCTGGAGCTGCGCCCGAGGAGGAAACACCGAGGGCGGTCTGACAGGATGCGGTAGCGGGGCAGGCTAAGCTAACTGCTAGCCCATGCAGACCGGCAGTTCCGATAACACCGAGGACGGTCTGGAGGCGGCCTCACCTAGCCTTGACTGTGTTTTTGGTGTCGTCGTGTGGAGTGCGGGAGGTGTGTCGGAGGTGCCGGGCGGGCGGAGCTGGTGCTGGATTGGCTGGGAGAGCTTGGTCTACTGCGCCCTGTGGGCCCAGGGACCACAGCCCTGCCTGGAGCTGCGCCCGAGGAGGAAACACCGAGGGCGGTCTGACAGGACGCGGAAGCGGGGCAGGCTAAGCTAACTGCTAGCCCATGCAGACCGGCAGTTCCGACAGTCATCCTGGCTGGCGTTCGCTCTCCTGGACAGTGAACTTTATTTTGTTGCTGTGGCTATGTTGGATATATATGTTTTTGTAAGTTTCTGTAGTTCTTGTAGTTTGGATGTGTGTTTTTGTCTTTGTGTTGCACTGCTGTGGGCGGGGGAAAGCGATATTTCGTGTCACGTCGTGTGCGCGGGTGCGTGGAATGAAACGACAAATGTTCCTGGTTCCTGAATTTGAGCGGTAAATGTGAACAGGTGTCGTTTTACCAGGGGCCACGTTCAGAGAGGTCTGCAGGGCCCTCGACGGCTTTGGCAAGGCCAAGACCACAACAATTAGAGGAAGAATTGTTGCAACAGCCACTCAAAGCACTTAGCATGAATGCCTCACGTTCACCCATGCATACACACTCCTACACCAACGACCACACGTCACAAAACCTGACATTTATCAGCCCTTTATTTAGTTGATATATATTTTCCTTGTTTTTGCACAGAAAGACAGCATACAAACATTTTCCAGGTAGCACAAAGGGGTGAAAACAGTACTTCGTAGTGCTGATCACGTAAAGGCATCAACAATTCATTAAAAATGCAGCTGGACTGGAGTACATCTAGCAAATTGAACGCATCAAGTAAAACCTCATCGGTCACTGTCGCGCTAACATTTCAGCGTGATGTTTAAAGGGAAGAGATCTCATTCTACAGACCGTTCCTCATTATCGTTACGACTAAAAACACATTTAAGTAGTAAAAAAAAAGCTCTTCAAAAGGTGCAGATTGTATATATTGGCTAAAATATAGCGGCTTCTAAAAACTCCAGCGCGATAGCTGATGAGTTAAGCTTGGCCAGTAACTGACCTAGGGACGTGGCGCAGTGCTCCTGCGCCGGTCCTCAGGCCTCCACGTTGATTGACACCGTGCCGTACACCTGTCTGAGGGCGGGGCTGTCCAGGGTGGCTACCAGCCGGGTGGAACCTGCCCTCCTCGGGGTGAAGAACTCGGTCCAGGTCAGGGCAGTGCCACTGGCGATCAGACTGTGGGGGGAGACAACGATTCACCCTCACTTTAACCAATCCAGGAAATGAAATCTGAACGGTACTAAATTTGGTTGAAAAGCGAAAGTCTGGTGGACTTGTTTTTTTGGAGCCCCCCCCTCTCTTTTTTTCTCCCCAATCGAGACGTCCCGGTCGCTGCTCCACCCCCTCTGCTGATCCGGGGAGGGCTGCAGACTACCACATGCCTCCTCCCATACATGTGGAGTCACCAGCCACTTCTTGTCACCTGACAGTGAGGAGTTTCACCAGGGGGACGTAGCGCGTGGGTGGATCACGCTATTCCCCCCCAGTTCCCCCTCCCCCAAACAGGCACCCCAACTGACCAGAGGAGGCGCTAGTGCAGCAACCAGGACACACACCCACATCCGGCTTCCCAACCCCAGACACGGCCAACTGTGTCTGTAGGGACGCCCCACTAAGCCGGAGGCAACACGGGGATTCGAACCGGTGATCCCCGTCTTGGTAGACAACGGAATAGACCGCTACGCCACCCGGACGCCCCCTGCCAATTTCTTAGTCAATTCAGTACATTCAAAATTCCTCCACGTCAGCCAGTATGAAGAGAAAGTATAATCCATGTTTGATTTCGTGGTAGCTACTCATACACACATGTTTACCATATGCACACACACACACACACAGACACACAACATTTTCCAAAGTAGTTTTGCTTACCTGTAATACTTGGATTTGGGTGGCATTATCCCTGGCCCCTCCATGCGAATGTAGACGTTCTCCAGATTGAAGCTGAAGGGGTTGGTAAATTCTACAGACGCCATTATCTCCTCATTCACCTTGGCCACGCCCGACACCTGCACACACACACACACACACACACACACACACACACACACACACACACACACACACACACACACACACACACACACACACACACACACACACACACACACCAGCCAGAGGTCATGCAGCGAGCACAACAGACGATTTAGGCAAACCCTGTGTCTTGACGTGTACCTTTGCTGAAGATGACAGAAATACACAGGAAGTGACAGAATTGTGGGGGGGGGGCAACAATGACACGTATGTGTGTGCAGGGGTGTACTGTATAGTAAGAGCCCACCGGAGCGCAGCTCCGTATGCCTGTATTTCCGGTTTTAATATAATAAAGCGCGTTACTGAAGACACGTGTCCGCCCCCATCTTGTTACTTTGTTGCAGTTTAGCATCTCAGTGTAGCGTGCTGTGTTGCGCTTGAGCGCTCGAGCGATACATTGTATTCAGTTTCGAAATCCCACCCTTTCTGCTGCCTGCCCACGAGGTGGCGGTATAATTCAAACAGAAGCCAGCCGGCGCTTGTGGGATTAGATACAAACGTTTCTTGTTCCGTTAGCCTAAACTAATTTCTTAGAGTAGACGGGAATGAGTGAAACGGCTTTTTACCGTAAGTATTGCAATATAGGGGCATTAGCGGGGATACAGGGATTCCTGACTTTAAAAAAATGTGGAAAGAGGGTAAAAATGGGGGGCAATGGCCCCCTGCCCCCCCCATTCCGGCGCCCCTGATAAGTGGTGAATGCTGGGTATAAGCAGGGATATAAAGAGTGTGGATGGTTAAACATTTACTTTTAAAAAGGTTTTCAACCCGGGATGGGGGAAATCAAGTCAGTGCAAAACCGTTATGCTAATTTTAATATCGCAGTGTTGCAGCTCAACGGACTGATGCTGTGAAGAGGCTTGACGTGATGACGTCTGCATAGCTGAATTTTTGAATTTTAACTGAATGTTTTCCACAGGGAAGTATACACGTGTTTTGAGATGGGGGATTCAAATAAATGCACTGGCTGAACATTTTCTTTGGGTTATTTGCAGTTTTCCCATTTTACTGTAGACAAGAGAGGGTGGATATCGGGGTGCTCGTCTTCCTTCTCCCTCGTTGCTCCTGGCCCCCCTCCCCCGTGCGTCTTCCCGGACTCTGCTTCCCCTGTCTGCTCCTCGACGCCCTTGCTAGCCCCGTTCTTCCCCGTGCTTCGCCCCAGCTAACCCCTCTCCTGGCCGGTGCACCACCAGCCCGGGTTGCTGGCTGGAATCCCAGTTCCTCACCTGCTCCCCAACCTGGCAATAGGAGCCGTTGTCTTTATCTGACCGTCTTTTGAGTGTCTGGGTCAGCACCCTGGACTGGGCCTCGCCGCCATGTTAGCGGCGACGCCACCCACATGCAGCCGATGCACCGTCCACCTCTGCTCACCGGCTCGGTGTGTTCTGGTCTGCAAATGTTCTGCAAATACAAGTAACTACCAGTAGCTATACCCTGGGTCCAGCCAGACCCGGGACCGGATGAAATGGCTCTCTTGAGCTCGTCGGAAACTGACCTTGACAGTGATTTTGGGAGTGCGCAGGGCAACGACTTTCATGGCGGTGACGATCTGGCCCGTCTCCCTGACCTTCCCAGTGGCGATGAAGTGAAGGTTGGCCTGCTCCACCAGATGTTTCATGTAGCTCTTCGAACGCACCTGCACCACCTCCTTAGTACCTTGGAGACACACACACACACACACACACACACACACACACACACACACACACACACACACACATACACACACACACACACACACACACCAGGGCATTTTATCTGTATTTGTTCTTTGGACCAGAACTGTAGTTATTTCCCCGATTGTACCTGGCCGATCACCCCGCTCTCTGAGCCGCCCAGGTCGCTGCTCCGCCCCCTCTGCCGATCCAGGGAGGGCTGCAGACCACCACATGCCTCCTCCTCCCATACATGTGGAGTCACCAGCCGCTTCCTTTCACCTGACAGTGAGGAGTTTCACCAGGGGGACGTAGCGCGTGGGAGGATCACGCTATTCCCTCCAGACCCGCTTCCACCCGGAACAGGCACCCTGACCGACCAGAGGAGGCGCTCGTGCAGCGACCAGGACACACACCCACATCCGGCTTCCCACCCGCAGACACGGCCAATTGTGTCTGTAGGGACATACGACCAAGCCGGAGGCTACACGGGGATTCGAACCGGCGGTCCCCGTGTTGGTAGGCAACGGAATAGACCGCTACGCTACCCGTACACCCCACATTATTATGATTTTTATCATGTTTCAAAACCACCCATAGAGGAAATGGACATATAGCATCGAAAAAAAACCCATTCTGAGGTAGATGAGTTTGTTCAGATTTGTTTTGGAAAAGCAAAATTAAAATTACAATTTTTAATCCTAATTTGGTCCCGTGTTGGAGTATTAAAGGCGCTTTTGGAAGTTCTTTGAGTTCCAATAAGTCTTGGCCCTGTGATGGCCTGGCGGCCCGACCAGGGCGTCTCCCCGCCTGCCGCGCAATGACTGCTGGGATAGGCTCCAGCATCCCCGTGACCCTGAGAGCAGGATAAGCGGTCTGGATAATGGATGGATGGCTGGACGTCTTGAATGAGACCTAAATCTGATCCCGTCATGACTTCCCCCCGTCAGTTAATTGAGTGCTCTAGAGTCCAACACGGTGGGATGTCTGCAGAGCTGCCGGCTGTTGCAGCCACCAACAGCACCCTCCAGGGCTTTGGGTGCAGAGCCCTGCACGGGCCGAGAACTCCAGCCCTAGCCTGGCCCCAGCCCGATAAAGCCTGCAAGTTGTTTTGAGATCTTTGTTGAGATCTTGGTTCATGGAAACCCAGGTTTCCCAGGGGCGGGTCTATTGTCAGTGAAGGTGGGAATGGTGAGTTGAGGGCTAGCACTCCACTTGCAGGTCACCTCTCTCATGGATGTGTTGACAAACAGCCCCATCCTGATGTAGGCCCCGACTACGACCGCAAGGATGGACTGATGGACCTCTGGGGTACGAGCTACAAGAGCACCGTCATCAAAATCCTGCAGCTCAAGAAAATGCTCCCAAGAGAACTCAGTGGTTGTTTGGTTGTAAGAGATTACCATCCCGCTTTGTGCGTATAAACACCCACAAACACACACCATCATCAGCGGTGGTCACTCGGGGTGGACCCTCTGGGTCCCTCTGGATCTTCAGGTGGGTGTAGAGGCCGATCCCGGAGCCATATAATGGGAGGACGCCTGTGTGCTACAGCTTTTTATGTGGCGTGGCCGATGCTCCTGTAGCCACCACACGGTCCCTGGCAGGTGGTCCAATGGCATGGAGAACCAAGACGACTGGGGACCACCCTCTGTTGCAGCCTTCATCCACCTTCACTGCCGTTGTGACCTGGAGACATCTTCCACCAGTTCCACTGTTGAGGTCCTTGTTGAATCATGCTTCATCTACCTATCCGCCTTGGGTGACCCTACCAGGGGCCAAGCTCTGGACGGCATAGCTCCTGGGATCATCGGTACACGAAGGCTTCTCCACCACGGCAAGGTGGTGATCCAAGAGAAGACACACACACACACACACGTGTTTATCCCCCCACCCCCACCCCTCACCCCCTACTCACTCTTGCTGGGCTCTATCATCACAGAGGGACCGCTGAACAGGAAGTCGGCGTAGGTCACCCCAGTGTAATACACCACACTCCCAGTGACGAAAGTGTCCACGGTGCGCCGCTGGCCGCTAAGGTTCTTGAACTCCAGGCTCAGGTCAAAGTCATCGCCCACGCTGACCTCCAGAGACGGCATGGACAGGTCCACGTCGGCCACGGGGGGGTTGGACTTCTCCCGGTGGCAGCCGTACTCCTCCGCCTTCTCCAGAACAGTGCGCTCCTCTGGGCTACCTGGGTCACCACGGGACACGAGGGATTAGAAGGAATCGAACAAAACGACATAACCCGCAAACTCTCCCGGAACACGGATTACATTCGCAACGAGGGTCACCGAGGAAAACGACCACCGTTCACAGAGTCGGGACAGCGAGAAGTCGTTCTAGTATCCCACCATCTTCAGTTCTCAGACAAGTAGAAGGGCCGTCACTTGTCCTTTACTTAACTTTAAGGTCTTTGTTTGAGGACTGCTGATGGGGGATACCAAAAGGTCTTGACTGAACCTGTGGCAATTAAGCCATCCTAGCTGTGCAGCTAGGAGCAGTGGGCAGCCGCCGTGCAGCGCCCAGGGACCAACTCCAGTTCATCTCGCCATGCCTTGCTCAGGGGCACAGACAGGAGTATTAACCCTAACATGCATGTCTTTTTGACACCGCAGACACAGGAAGAACATGCAAACTCCACACAGAGGACGACCTGGGACGACCCCCAAGGTTGGACTACCCCGGGGTTCAAACTCAGAACCTTCTTGCTGTGAGGTGCGCCACCGTGCCGCCCAATTTTTGCCCAACTTATCTGAATAATTGCCCAGCTTGGCCAATTAACCTATTTTCCGAGCCGTCCCGGTCGCTGATCCACCCCCTCTGCTGATCCAGGGGGGGAGGGCTGCAGACTACCACAGGCCTCCTCCCATATATGTGGAGTCGCCAGCCGCTTCTTTTCACCTGACAGTGAGGAGTTTCGCCAGGGGGACGTAGCACGTGGGAGGATCACGCTACTCCCACCAGTTCCCCCTCCCTCCTGAACAGGCGCCCCAACCAACCAGAGGAGGCGCTAGTGCAGCGACCAGGACACATACCCACACCCGGCTTCCCACCCGCAGACACGGCTAATTGTGCCTGTAGGGACGCCCGACCAAGCCGGAGGCGACACGGGGATTCGAACCGGTGATCCCCGTGTTGGTAAGATGTTTCCTTTTAAATTAAGATATCTACCAATCGCGGTGAAAACGTGAAGCTATCAGACATGCGGAGGAAGGGCTCAGACCGCGGAGCCCAACCGGGACATCTGACCTGGTTTGCTGTCATGGCTGATGTGTGTGTGTGTGTGTTCACTCATCTTTAAAGATGCAGTAGTAAAAGTTACACACTTTGCTCAAGTGTTCACTACCTCGACGTGTGTGTCGCTCATCTGTCTTTGTGGTAAAAATCAAGTGGCACCAACCGGGGAGTGGGTTTTAATCCCAGTTACTTCGTTTTATTTGTTCGACTATTCAGCTATTCATTGAAACGCAGGGGAACATCCTCCACGGTGTGTTCAGGAATTAGCCACGACAACGTGTCTGATGAATTTCATCACGGCATTTTGTGTTGCTTTGTGCAGCTGCCCACCTTCTGGAAACTTGTAGTTCTCCGTGATGTCACGGCGGCTCTCCAGCCCTGGAGCTTTGGTCAGGACCATGCGGCCCACGTGGGACCGGTTCACCTTGACTGGTTCCAGGGTGCCATCTCTCCTCCGAGAATAGAAGACCACGTCGCTGTTGATCTGTGGGGGAGACAGACGAGGGGCGGCCTTCAACATGCTGCCGCCTAGCGGCTAGCGACTGACACGTGTTGCTGGATGCAGGCTCTCTCCAAGCAAGATCGCTCTGTCATTTTAGACCAGGAATGGAAACGTGCAAAGTCTCGAGGTACTCACTTCAGCAAATACAAAGGCTGCGTCAAACGGGAAGCATATCTGGCCATGCTTAATGGCCTTGACGGAGGCAGGGCCGCACCTGTACATGCCTGAGCAGACGGCAGGGAAACAGAGTGAGGATCCATTTACCGCCATTACCACATCTTCACGGTTACTGACAGCCAGCACATGGCCGTGAATGATCAGTTAAAGGGATGGTAGTTACTGATAGACCAGAACTTAAACTTACAATCCTGAAAATGTGCATGCAATGTGCTACTTGATATTTTCTGTCACTCGAGTATTTAACGTAATAGCTAATTCAAGATATTCCATTCATGAATGCTTTTCTAGGGGCTCCCACCCCCCTTTTTCGCCCCAATTGTGCTCGTCCAATTACCCCACTCTTCCGAGCCGTCCCGGTCGCTGCTCCGCCCCCTCTGCCGATCCGGGGAGGGCTGCAGACTATCACGTGCCTCCTCCCATACACGTGGAGTCGCCAGCCGCTTCCTTTCACCTGACAGTGAGGAGTTTCACCAGGGGGACGTAACGCGTGGGAGGATCACGCTATTCCCCCCAGAACAGGCGCCCCCACCGACCAGAGGAGGCGCTAGTGCAGCGACCAGGACACATACCCACATCCGGCTTCCCACCCGCAGACACGAACGATTGTGTCTGTAGGGACGCCCAACCAAGCCGGAGGCAACACGGGGATTTGAACATGCGATCCCCGTGTTGGTAGGCAGTGGAGTAGACCGCTACGCCACCCGGACACCCCGGCAGCAGCGATTTTACATAAGAAGCAAAGTTGTTGTGGCATGCAGGCAGATATGTCAGACCAAGTTCATAAAACACTTGTACCAATAGGCAACACAACATCAGTTTCTAAAATCCTTTTCAGCCATGTTTTCTGTTTGGTGGTGGAGAACATGTTGACACAACAGAACTGTCATATTCCAACTGATCGCTGGAATATGAAGAGGTCAAACAGAGAGAGAGAGAGAGAGAGAGAGAGAGAGAGAGAGAGAGAGAGAGAGAGAGAGAGAGAGAGAGAGAGAGAGACAGAGAGAGAGAGAGAGAGAGAGAGAGAGAGAGAGAGAGAGAGAGAGAGAGAGAGAGAGAGAGAGAGAGCAGGAGAGAGACAGAGAGAGAGACAGAGACAGTGAGATTGAGGGGGAGAGAGACAGAGAGGCATAGAGAGAGAGACAGAGAGAGCAGGAGAGAGACAGAGAGAAAGAGCGAGAGACCGAGACATCACCATCACTGGTCTCCTGCGGCGTAGAATCCACAACCTGCCAGCCTCCAAAGCCTTGTGGAAGGTCTGGTCTGGACATGTAGCACTCATTCCAGCAATGGTAGTTCCTGATAAAGGTAAAGCAAGTCCTGCGTATTTAATCCAGCCTCCTAATAAACATCATAACTAATGAAAGTAAATGACAAATTGATATTTCATTTGTGCTCAAAGTCGTTTCCAGCATTCTCATTAAGACCCGCAGGTAGATCTCATTCTCATTAAGACCCGCAGGTAGATCTCATTCTCATTTAGACCCGCAGGTAGAACTCATTCTCATTTAGACCCGCAGGTAGATCTCATTCTCATTTAAACCCGCAGGTAGATCTCATTCTCATTTAGACCTGCAGGTAGATCTCATTCTCATTTAGACCCGCAGGTAGATGTCAATCTCATTTAGACCCGCAGGTAGCTCTCATTCTCATTAAGACCCGCAGGTAGATCTCATTCTCATTTAGACCCGCAGGTAGATCTCATTCTCATTTAGACTCGCAGGTAGATCTCATTCTCATTTAGACCCGCGGGTAGAACTCATTCTCATTTAGACTCGCGGGTAGATCTCATTCTCATTTAGACCTGCAGGTAGATCTCATTCTCATTTAGACCCGCAGGTAGATCTCATTCTCATTTAGACCTGCGGGTAGATGTTATTCTCATTTAGTTCTGCGGGTAGATCTCATTCTCATTTAGACCCGCAGGTAGATCTCATTCTCATTTAGACCCGCAGGTAGATCTCATTCTCGTTTAGACCCGCAGGTAGATCTCATTCTCATTTAGACCCGCAGGTAGATCTCATTCTCATTTAGACCCGCGGGTAGAACTCATTCTCATTTAGACCCGCGGGTAGATCTCATTCTCATTTAGACCTGCGGGTAGATCTCATTCTCATTTAGACCCGCAGGTAGATCTCATTCTCATTTAGACCTGCGGGTAGATCTCATTCTCATTTAAACATGCAGGTAGATCTCATCCTCATTTAGACCTGCAGGTAGATGTCAGTCTCATTTAGACCCGCAGGTAGCTCTCATTCTCATTAAGACCCGCAGGTAGATCTCATTCTCATTTAGACCCGCAGGTAGATGTTATTCTCATTTAGACCCGCAGGTAGATCTCATTCTCATTTAGACCCGCAGGGAGATCTTATTCTCATTTAGACCCGCAGGTAGATCTCATTCTCATTTAGACCCGCAGGTAGATCTCATTCTCATTTAGACCCGCAGGCAGATCTCATTCTCATTTAGACCTGCAGGTAGATCTCATTCTCATTTAGACCTGCAGGTAGATCTCATTCTCGTTTAGACCCGCAGGTAGATCTCATTCTCATTTAGACCCGCAGGTAGATCTCATTCTCATTTAGACCTGCGGGTAGATCTCATTCTCATTTAGACCTGCAGGTAGATGTCAATCTCATTTAGACCTGCGGGTAGATGTCATTCTCATTTAGACCTGCGGGTAGATCTCATTCTCATTTAGATCTGTGGGTAGATCTCATTCTCATTTAGACCTGCGGGTAGATCTCATTCTCATTTAAACATGCAGGTAGATCTCATTCTCATTTAGACCTGCAGGTAGATCTCATTCTTATTTAGACCCGCAGGTAGATGTCAGTCTCATTTAGACCCGCAGGTAGATCTCATTCTCATTTAGACCCGCAGGTAGATCTCATTCTCATTTAGACCCGCAGGGAGATCTTATTCTCATTTAGACCTGCAGGTAGATCTCATTCTCATTTAGACCCGCAGGTAGATGTCAGTCTCATTTAGACCCGCAGGTAGATCTCATTCTCATTTAAACATGCAGGTAGATCTCATCCTCATTTAGACCTGCAGGTAGATGTCAGTCTCATTTAGACCCGCAGGTAGCTCTCATTCTCATTAAGACCCGCAGGTAGATCTCATTCTCATTTAGACCCGCAGGTAGATGTTATTCTCATTTAGACCCGCAGGTAGATCTCATTCTCATTTAGACCCGCAGGGAGATCTTATTCTCATTTAGACCCGCAGGTAGATCTCATTCTCATTTAGACCCGCAGGTAGATCTCATTCTCATTTAGACCCGCAGGCAGATCTCATTCTCATTTAGACCTGCAGGTAGATCTCATTCTCATTTAGACCTGCAGGTAGATCTCATTCTCGTTTAGACCCGCAGGTAGATCTCATTCTCATTTAGACCCGCAGGTAGATCTCATTCTCATTTAGACCTGCGGGTAGATCTCATTCTCATTTAGACCTGCAGGTAGATGTCAATCTCATTTAGACCTGCGGGTAGATGTCATTCTCATTTAGACCTGCGGGTAGATCTCATTCTCATTTAGATCTGTGGGTAGATCTCATTCTCATTTAGACCTGCGGGTAGATCTCATTCTCATTTAAACATGCAGGTAGATCTCATTCCCATTTAGACCTGCAGGTAGATCTCATTCTTATTTAGACCCGCAGGTAGATGTCAGTCTCATTTAGACCCGCAGGTAGATCTCATTCTCATTTAGACCCGCAGGTAGATCTCATTCTCATTTAGACCCGCAGGGAGATCTTATTCTCATTTAGACCTGCAGGTAGATCTCATTCTCATTTAGACCCGCAGGTAGATGTCAGTCTCATTTAGACCCGCAGGTAGATCTCATTCTCATTTAGACCCGCAGGTAGATCTCATTCTCATTTAGACCCGCGGGTAGATCTTATTCTCATTTAGACCTGCAGGCAGATCTCATTCTCATTTAGACCCGCAGGTAGATCTCATTCTCATTTAGACCTGCAGGTAGATCTCATTCTCATTTAGACCTGCAGGCAGATCTCATTCTCATTTAGACCTGCAGGTAGATCTCATTCTCATTTAGACCTGCAGGTAGATCTCATTCTCGTTTAGACCCGCAGGTAGATCTCATTCTCATTTAGACCCGCAGGTAGATCTCATTCTCGTTTAGACCCGCAGGTAGATCTCATTCTCATTTAGACCCGCAGGTAGATCTCATTCTCATTTAGACCCGCAGGTAGATCTCATTCTCATTTAGACCTGCAGGTAGATCTTACAAATAGACACAGGAGCGAGTGTCAGGGAGCGCTCCTGGAGGAGCCGCCGTGTCTTGTAAGATCAACCAATCCAGACTTGAACAATACACCGTATGGCTTTCACGAGATTCTGAACTGGACGCTGGGTTTTAATGGCTCGGCTGTGCCTTGAAGGTACCAGATCGAGTCCTTGGTGTTTTTACGGTCGATCTTGCCGTTCTCGTCCAGGAGGATGTCAGTCTTCAGATTGCCGTCGTTGTCATGGGCAGAATAATAGTTCGTCACCACCCGCGACGGGATGCCAAGACAGCGCAGGACTGAGACACACACCAAAGATTTGATGTTGACAAAGAAAAGTTCAGCAATGGTAGAATATAATATAATATAATATAATATAATATAATATAATATAATATAATATAATATAATATAATGTAATGTAATGTAATATAATATAATATAATATAATATAATGTAATGTAATGTAATATAATACAATATAACATAACATAATATAATATAAAAATATAATATCCTCTAATGTCATGTAATATAATATAATATAACATAATATAACATAACATAACATAATATAAAAATATAATATAATAGCCTCTAATATAATATAATATAATGTAATATAATATAATATAATATAACATAACATAATATAATATAAAAATATAATATCCTCTAATGTCATGTAATATAATATAATATAACATAACATAATATAAAAATATAATATAATAGCCTCTAATATAATGTAATATAATATAATATTAATATAAAATAACGTAATATAATAACGTAATATAATATAATATAACGTAACATAATATAAAATATAATATAATATCAATATAATATACTATACTATACTATACTATAATATAATAAAAATTTGTTTTCAGATAAAATACTCATCTAAAGGACCAGTTTCTCAGGAATTTGGGCGTGATAATTTTCGGATGGACATTTTCTACATTTTAGCCTACAATGCATTTCGAAACAGTTTTCTCACATGACAGATGGGTTGCAGGACTTGTCACATGAAAGACCACGTGTTTCCTCTTTTAAGCAGAGGACAAAGATCAGTAATGGGATCATACAAAGCAATTAAACCCTATACTATCTTTTGTGAGTTTGCTGCCATCTAAAGGTGAAAAACCATCTATACACGCTGGGCTGACCGAGGTCCCAAGGCCGTCTCTCAAGTCCATACCAACACTACGTGGTACCTTCTGTGTACTAATATTCATAGTATACAATTTTGATGGATAGTGTGTTGTATTTATACACAGATGAGGGTTGGCCTGCTGGTTTGGCTTGAGGCTGTGTCACCGTCCACCATTTTTTTCCCCAAAAATTTCCAGCTCCGCAGTTTCCAAAACGCATTGCATTATGGGACAACAGTGTTTATCAACGGCACACTCGAAATTCGAGTAGATTTAGAGTGCATGTTGACATTTAAAAGCAGTCCTCCTTTTGTCAGTCTTCCAGTGTGAACACTACACTGCATGTAGTGTGTATTTGGGATACTGGGCAAGTGATGTTAGCACAGCAGGATAAACATAGCTGCAGCTAATACAAGTCCCACTGGGTCCCCCTGGTTTGGGTGTAGCAATGAGCCATGGACTATTATCGGTGTTTGTTCATAGTCGCGTCTAAATCAAATCAACTCCCATATTTTCGTAATGTGTGTGTGTGTGTGTGTGTGTGTGTGTGTGTGTTAGTGTAGATAGCGGGACCGAAAACTAAAGTACTTATGATCCTAATTGTTTTTGGAGGTGGTAGGTATTGTCTCAGAGAGTAAGGGGAAAATCCCAGACAATTAAAATTATGCATAATTATGCATAAATATGTAAGATATGAATTTTTCTAAAAATGGCTAAAAAAACACTTTTCTCAGCATTTCAGATGATTCTGAGCATTTTTGATTTTTTCCACTTAAAATGTTTTTCTGGGGACCCCCCCCCCCTTAACTTGGAAAATGTGACCCTCTCCCCCTTTAATGTTATTGTGTATGCAATGTCATGTATGTGAAACGTGCTTAGTTGGAACAACGAAAAATAGCAGAAAATTATAATAATTATAATGATTATGCATAATTAATGCAAAATATGCATTTTCTAAAAATGGCTAAAAACCACTTTTCTCGGCATTCCAGATGATTCTGAGCGTCTTTGATTTTTTCATCTATATAAAAAAAATTTCTGGGACTTAGAAATGTTTTGGCATTATGCAAAATAAATGCATTTTTGCAAACATGCACTTATGATCCTACTTTTTTTTGGAGGTGGTAGGTATTGTTCCAGAGAGGACCAGAAAAATAGCAGAAAATTAAAATATTATAATACTTATGCATAATTGTGCAAAATATGCATTTTCTAAAAAGGGCTAAAAACCACTTTTCTCGGCATTTCAGGTGATTCTGAGCATTTGGGGGGAGGGAGTTGGAGTGGGGGGGGTGTTTAGGGGCAGGGTGAAGGCGGTTAGCTGGCAGGATGAAGAGGAGGGAGATTTAGATGGGTGGAGAACCAAACCGCTACATTGTAGCGGGGCTCTTCTAGTAGACACATAATTGCTTTCATTGTCTCCAACTGTGTGTACCCCTGCTATGCTAACATCACTAGCCACCTAGATCAGCCCAGCACTTACAGGTGGCGTCTCGCCTTTAGACGGCAGCAAACTCACAGAAAGGGCACGTGGCTGCTCTTTGAGGAGTCGCGCACAACGCCAGGAGGACAAACGGCAAGCAGTGCAGATGGACGAGTGTGCTCACAGGTGTTGAAGACGGCGGCGTAGACCCAGCACTGGGCGTAGCAGACGGGCATCTTGCTCTGGGAGTAGTTGAGCAGGATCTCTGTGCTGCCGGTCCAGGAGGTCGGAGCCACACCGTAAGTGTAGTCGCCGCTCCAGTTCCCCACCAGCACACCTTCGTCATCCCGAGAGTTCAGCTGGGCGGGATTCACAAACCAACGGTGATGACTTTGGCTTTGGGCTCCGCTAAAAGCAGCTTCTTTTTGGTTTGTTTTTGAGAGGGGTGGAGGGGGGGGGTTCTCATTCTCTTTCTCCCCTATTGTACCCGGCCAATTACCCCACTCTTCTGAGCCGTCCCGGTCGCTGCTCCACCCCCTCTGCTGATCCGGGGAGGGCTGCAGACTACCGCATGCCTCCTCCCATACACGTGGAGTCGCCAGCCGCTTCTTTTCACCTGACAGTGAGGAGTTTCACCAGGGGGACGTAGCGCGTGGGAGGATCACGCTATTCCCCCCAGCCCCCACCCCCGAACAGGCGCCCTGGCCGACCAGAGGAGGCGCTAGTGCAGCGACTAGGACACATACGGCTTCCCACCCAAAGACACGGCCAATTGTGACTGTAGGGACGCCCGACCAAGCCGGAGGTAACACGGGGGACTCGAACCGGGATCCCCGTGTTAGTGGGCAACGGAATAGACCGCCACGCCACCCGGACGCCCTAAAAGTAGCACCTTTATCTTTTTATTACGTCATACAAAGCTCGTTCACAGTTATCAGCCATATAAACTAAAAACTAACACAATAAACAAATAAGATAAATATATGAATTTATAAGACGGTAAAAATCAGATAGACAGACAGACAGACAGACAGATAGATTGACAGACAGACAGATAGATTGACAGATAGATAGACAGAGAGACAGACAGACAGAGATAGATAGATAGATAGATAGACAGACAGACAGGTAGATAGACTGACAGACAGACAGACAGACAAACAGACAGAGACAGATAGATAGACAAACAGACAGAGATAGATAGATAGATAGATAGATAGATAGATAGATAGACAGACAGACAGGTAGATAGACTGACAGACAGGTAGAAGGACTGACAGACAGACAGACAGAGAGACAGACAGACAGACAGACAGAGACAGATAGATAGATAGATAGACAGACAGACAGGTAGATAGACTGACAGACAGGTAGATAGACTGACAGACAGACAGACAGACAGACAGACAGACAGACAGACAGAGATAGATAGATAGATAGATAGATAGATAGATAGATAGATAGATAGATAGATAGATAGATAGATAGATAGATAGATAGATAGATAGATAGATAGATAGATAGATAGATAGATAGATAGATAGATAGATAGATAGATAGATAGATAGATAGATAGATAGATAGATAGATAGATAGATAGATAGATAGATAGATAGATAGATAGATAGATAGATAGATAGATAGATAGATAGATAGATAGATAGATAGATAGATAGATAGATAGATAAATAGATAGATAGATAGATAGACAGACAGACTGACAGACAGACAGACAGACAGATAGACAGACAGACAGAGACAGATAGATAGATAGAAGGATAGATATGTTGAAACTGTTCCCCTGTTTGTCCTCACCAAGGCGGAGGCCTTCCTGACCACCTTGATGGGGTCCCGCCTGTTGATGATGGGCATCTCCGCCCTGTCCATGATGTACAAACAAGCGTCCAGGACTCCGTAGTCAAACTACAACCAAGTACAACAACAGCCAAGCGATATTTCAGAAGCATTACTTTTTAATATTGCTTTGCTGTCTTGTTTTTAATGGACAGCTGACATCATCGCAGACATGATGTGTGTGTGTGTGTGTGAGAGACATAGAAATAACAGGGGGACAGGTATTTGTGTGCATGTGGGTGGGGGAAGGAAGACACCTGGGTTTTGGGTGGATGTGGGGACACGAGTCTGGAGTCATCGGTCCTGCCAGCACTGCGTGGCGGTGCGGTTTGTGTGGTTCTCCTGTACCTGTGCGTAGTTCCAGGTCCTTTCCGTCACGTCGTCGAAGGCCCCGTGGTAAATGATGCCCATTTCGTTGATCACACACTCGTCCCTCTCACCCTCGTCATCCAGATACACGGCGTCCTCTGCAGGCCAAACAACGACACACACACACACACAACAGGCGAGTGTTCAGGAAGGCCAAGCTGGAGAAAAACCAAAAACCAGAACCGGGGATCTGCCATTTCCCGAAACCGACCTGCCGCCCAGGGATTGAAGAGGATGTAGACGTCCCGGTTCTCGTCGCGCCGCGTCCTGCGGATGCCGTAGGGCGTCACCACGGCGACGTAAATGCGGTACTTGCCCACGATGCTGTTGGCCGCGGGGGTGATGCCCATGGTGACCACGCTGCCGGAGCTGTCCACGACGCGGCCGGCCCACTGGCTCTTCCGCTCTTCGCCGGGGAAGACGGGCACGTAGGTGCCCTTGCTGTACTGAGGGCTGGCCCCTGGGTGTTAGAATGAGACGAGAATGTACAGCGAGTTCTGGCACAATCCACTCTGCTCGGTTTGCGAGGGGCCGTGAAGCAGGGGGGTGGGGGGTTTTAATTGTGTATTTGTGTTTTTGCTGTGCATCTTGTGTTGAATGTCATTTCTTAAACGTACGTCCCCGGGCACTGCAGATGGAAAATAGCTCTTGTACTTGAAAATCGGTACCAGTATGCTTCTTCTCCACTCCTCCGGCATCCTCTCACTTTCCAGGATTGTGTTAAACAATCTAGTTAAAAACCCCACTGCCATCTCTCCTAAACATCTCCATGCCTCCACAGGTATGTCATCAGGACCAACGGCCTTTCCACTCTTCATCCTCTTCATAGCTGCCCTCACTTCCTCCTTGCTAATCCGCTGAACTTCCTGATTCACTATCCCCACATCATCCAACCCCCTCTCTCTCTCTCATTTTCTTCATTCATCAGCCCCTCAAAGTACTCCTTCCACCTTCTCAGCACACTCTCCTCACTTGTCAGCACATTTCCATCTCTATCCTTCATCACCCTAACCTGCTGCACATCCTTCCCAGCTCGGTCCCTCTGTCTAGCCAATCAGTACCAGTCCTTTTCTCCTTCCTTAGTGTCTAACCTCTCACACAACTTACCATACACCTTCGCCACCTCTCTCTTCGCGTTACACCACATCTCCTTGTACTCCCGTCTACGTCCTTCATCTCTCTGACTATCCCATTTCTTCTTTGCCAACCTCTTCCTCTGTATACTTTGAAAAAATGTAAAACTGAATTCTACCTTTTATTTTTGGTGTTTCAATTTCCAGCCAACTACAACTGGATCTGAACCCCTTACATTGAATCCCCAGTTTGAGACTGAGTTATATTTTGTGAGGTAGGGGGACCGACCACCGAATGACCCCTAGGATACAGAAATAACACAGACCCCCCCCCCCGTCACACAACGACCGGCTCACCAATGAGAAACTCGACGGCGAACTTGTCCCTGGCGGGGTCGTAGGGCCGGTCGAAGGTGATCTTGATCTGGAACTCCTGTCCTCTGCGGACGACCAGGAAGTCGGTGCCATACAGCTCTGTGTGGTGCCTCACCCTGTTGACCTCCTCTGGCCTCTTCAGCATGTTCACTTCCCAAATGTCCAAGAACTCTACATGGACAGACAGACAGGGATATAAACACAGATAAACAGACCCATAGACAGACAGATAAGAATAGAATAGAACAGAATAGAATAGAATAGAATAGAATAGAACAGAATAGAATAGAATAGAATAGAATAGAATAGAATAAATAGAATAGAACAGAACAGAATCGAATAGAATAGAATAGAATAGAACAGAATAGAACAGAATAGAACAGAATAGAATAGAACAGAATAGAATAGAATAGAATAGAATAGAACAGAACAGAATAGAATAGAATAGAATAGAATAGAATAAATAGAATAGAACAGAACAGAATAGAACAGAACAGAATAGAATAGAATAGAATAGAATAGAATAGAATAGAATAGAACAGAATAGAACAGAATAGAATAGAATAGAACAGAATAGAATAGAATAGAATAGAATAGAATAGAACAGAATAGAATAGAATAGAATAAATAGAATAGAACAGAACAGAATAGAATAGAACAGAACAGAATAGAATAGAATAGAATAGAATAGAACAGAATAGAATAGAATAGAACAGAATAGAACAGAATAGAATAGAACAGAATAGAATAGAATAGAATAGAATAAATAGAATAGAACAGAACAGAATAGAATAGAATAGAACAGAATAGAATAGAATAGAACAGAATAGAATAGAATAGAATAGAACAGAATAGAATAGAATAGAACAGAACAGAACAGAACAGAATAGAATAGAACAGAACAGAATAGAATAGAATAGAATAGAACAGAACAGAACAGAATAGAATAGAATAGAATAGAATAGAATAGAACAGAATAGAATAGAATAGAATAGAATAGAATAGAATAGAATAGAATAGAATACACTTTGTTTGTCATTGTTCATACATACAATGAAATGTGTTGTCTGCATGTAACCCATCCTACTGTATAGCAGCAGTGAGCAGCTGCAGCACCCGGGGACCAACTCCAGTTCTTCTTTCCATTGCCTTGCTCAGGGGCACAGGCAGGAGTATTAACCCTAACATGCATGTCCTTTTGATGATGGGAGGAAACCGGAGCACCCGGAGGAAACCCACACAGACACGGGGAGAACATGCAAACTCCACACAGGGAGGACCTGGGACGGCCTGGGGTTCGAGCAAGACCTTCTTGCTGTGAGGCAACAGTGCTGACCACTGGGCCACGGTGCTGCCCAGACAGATAGACAGAGCAACAGACAGACAGATGAACATGCAGACAGACAGCTCAACAGACAGACCAATCAACAGACAGACAGGCAGATTAAAAGATAGAAATAACAGACAGAAAGACACGAAAACAGACAGGCAGACAGATTAACAGACAGACAGACAGAGGCACTGATATCCGAGCAGGATGAGAGAGGTTGGGAGATCCATCATGAAGGGGTTGTGGACTCGGTGATAAGCACATTTTCGGCGGCTTTGTGATATTTCTGTCCTCTCTGCTGTGCACAGACACCGCCTTCATGGTCGCCCAGAGACGATAACGAGAAGCCGATTTCAGCAGCAGTGACAGAGCAAAGGAAGAGATCTCCATTTTTGGAGAACCGCCTCTGTGTGGACGTCAATCACCTGTCAATCACGGTGGCAACTTAAGGATTATCTTTACAAGCCACCGCAACGGCCGTGGAACGTAGTACAGCGTACTACGTACATTGTTCAAGTATCTGTACTTTATATTTCTGAGACTTTCGATTGTTGCCCAGCTACATTTGTAACCAAATGTCTCTTCCGTGTATTCCAGAACGTTCCAAACACGATCACACTCCTTTAACAGCATTAATATTCATATTTTCCCCCGCAGCTCATTTACATGCTCTGATTTTAATTCTAATCGTTGTTTTAAAATGTTGTTAGCGATATTTTCTTTTGCCTTGTCTCAACCCAGTGTTGAAATCGACTTGGAGAGAAACGTCTCGTTGTGATTCATAGACTGTAACTTCCACACGTGGGAGGGTGTGAGTAGATCCGAGTCACATCAGGTAAAAACATAGCAGACTGGCTTTATTCAACATCTAGAAGAACCGCTGATTTAGGATTGTTCATCAATACTTCATTAAGTCTGTGTCCTCATATTTGACAGTGGCACCACCCATGCAGATAAAGCGGTACAGTAGATGTTACTATGTGCCATTTGTTGGCTCGATTACATCAGGGTACTGAATACAAAACACGCGTTTACTGCTCATACGTTTAAGGACATTTAAGAGCAAATACTTATATACTGTCTGTTACATACTTATATACTGTCTGTTACATACTTATATACTGTCTGTTACATACTTATATACTATCTGTTACATACTTATATTCTGTTTGTTATATACTTATATACTGTATGTTACATACTTATATTCTGTTTGTTATATACTTATATACTGTATGTTACATATTTAGATAGTTTGTTACATATTTAGATACTGTTTGTTACAGACTTATAAACGGTTTCTTACATATATACTGTTTGTTACATACATACATACATACATACATACATACATACATACATACATACATACATACATACATACATACATACACACACACACACACACACACACACACACACATATATATATATACTGTGTTACATACATACGTATACTGTATGTTACATACCTATATACTCTATGTTACAGACTTATACACTATTTGTTACAAATTGAAATACCGTTACATCCATATATTCTGTTTGTTACATAGTTATATACTGTTTGTTACATAGTTACTGTTTGTTACATACTTATGTACTGTATGTTACGCACTTATATGATATTTGTTACATATTTAAATACTATGGGTTACATACTTATATACTATTTGTTACATATTTACTGTTTGTTACATACTTATATACTATTTGTTACATATATTTAAATACTGTATGTTACATATTTAGATAGTTTGTTACATATTTAGATACTGTTTGATACATAATTATAAACGGTTTCTTACATATATACTGTTTGTTACATACTTATATGTTTGTTACATACATACATACATACATACATACATACATACATACATACATACATACATACATACATACATATTGTGTTACATACTTACATACTGTATGTTACATACTTATATACTGTATGTTACAGACTTATACACTATTTGTTACAAATTGAAATACCGTTACATCCATATATTCTGTTTGTTACATACTTATATTCTGTTTGTTACATATATTTAAATACTGTATGTTACATACTTACATTCTGTTTGTTACATACTTATATTCTGTTTGTTACATACTTATATACTGTTTGTTACATATTTACTGTTTGTTACAGTCTTATGTACTGTATGTTACATACAGTGACAGAGCAAAGGAAGATATCTCCATTTTGGAGAACCGCCTCTGTGTGGACGTCAATCACCTGTCAATCACGGTGGCAATTTAAGGATTATCTTTACAAGCCACCGCAACGGCCGTGGAACGTAGTACAGCGTACTTGAGTACATTGTTCAAGTATCTGTACTTTATGTTTCTGAGACTTTCGATTGTTGCCCAGCTACATACTTATATACTGTCTGTTACACACTTATATTCTGTTTGTTATATACTTATATACTGTATGTTACATATTTAGATAGTTTGTTACATATTTAGATACTGTTTGTTACATATTTAAATACTGTGTTGCATACTTACATACTGTCTGTTACATACTTATATACTGTTTGTTACATGTTTTCTGTTTGTTACATTCTTATATACTATTTGTTACATATTTAGATATTGTGGGTTACATACTTATATTCTGTTTGTTACATACTGATATACTATTTATTACATATTCACTGTTTGCTACATTCTTATATACTGTATGTTACGTACTTATATAATATTTGTTACATACTTATATACTGTTTGTTACATATTTACTGTTTGTTACATTCTTATATACTGTATGTTACACACTTATATTCTGTTTGATACATACTTATATACTGTTTGTTACATATTTACTGTTTGTTACATTCTTATATACTGTATGTTACACACTTATATTCTGTTTGATACATACTTATATACTGTTTGTTACATATTTACTGTATGTTACACACTAATATACTGTATGTTACACACTTATATTCTGTTTGATACATACTTATATACTATTTGTTACATATTCAAATACTGTTTGTTGCACACTTCTATATTGTATGTTACATACTTACATACTGTATGTTACATACTTATATACTGTTTGTTACATACTTAATACTATTTATTTTATTTAAAAGTTACATGAAGAAGTTGAGATACTTCAAGTTTTTTTTACTGGCGTTATGTTGTGTCAGGTGTATTTCTACTTTTACCTAAGTTAAAGGTCTGACATGTACCTTATCTCAGACTCTCTCTCTCTCACACACACGCTCTCTCTCTCTCTCTCTCTCTCTCTCTCTCTCTCTCTCTCTCTCTCTCTCTCTCTCTCTCTCTCTCTCTCTCTCTCACACACACACACACACACACACACACACACACACACACACACACACACACACACACACACACACACGCTCTCTCTCACCTGTCATAGGCGGATATCCTCTTGGGCCCGCTACGACAAAGTACTCGAACTCGGCCAGGTCAGATGTGTTGCTGTTGGAGCTAGCGATGGGGTCCCCGGTGCGACCCCGGTTGGTGACTTTGGGCCGCGGGCCAGCAGGGGGGGCGGGGGCAGGGGTCGGGACGGCGTCTTGGTCAGACATGCTGGAGATCTCACTGGAATGGACGATCACTTGCAGAACTGTGAGAGTAGCGCCGTACGAAAAAGAAGAAAGAAATAGATAGATAGATAGATAGATAGATAGATAGATAGATAGATAGATAGATAGATAGATAGATAGATAGATAGATAGATAGATAGATAGATAGATAGATAGATAGATAGATAGATAGATAGATAGATAGATAGATAGATAGATAGATAGATAGATAGATAGATAGATAGATAGATAGATAGATAGATAGATAGATAGATAGAGACAGCGAGACAGAGAGACAGTGACGGAGAGAGAGAGACAGAGAGAGTGGGGCGAGAGAAAGACAGAGCGAGACAGGAAGAGAGAGACAACAAGACAGCGTGAGATAGAGAGGGAGCGGCAGACAGACAGACAGACAGAGAGAGAGACAGACAGAGAGAGCGAGAGAGAGACAGACAGAGAGCGACAGACAGAAAGAGGGAGAGACAGAGAGCGACAGACAGAGAGAGAGACAGACAGACAGACAGAGAGATAGACAGACAGACAGGCAGACAGACAGACAGACAGACAGACAGACAGACAGACAGACAGAGAGGCAGGCAGACAGAGCGACAGACAGAGAGACAGACAGACAGACAGACAGACAGACAGACAGAGAGAGAGAGACCGCCAGACAGAGAGTGAGCGAGACAGACAGAGAGATAGGGTGAGAGAGAGAGACAGAGAGCGACAGACAGAAAGAGGGAGAGACAGAGAGCGACAGACAGAGAGAGAGAGAGAGAGAGAGACAGACAGGCAGACAGACAGACAGAGCGCCAGACAGACAGACAGACAGAGAGACAGAGATAGACAGACAGACAGACAGACAGACAGACAGAGCGACAGACAGAGAGACAGAGCGAGCGCCAGACAGAGAGAGTGAGCGAGACAGACAGAGAGATAGAGAGTGAGAGAGAGAGAGACAGACAGACAGACAGACAGACAGACAGACAGACAGACAGAGCGCCAGACAGAGAGAGTGAGCGAGACAGACAGAGAGATAGAGAGTGAGAGACAGACAGACAGACAGACAGACAGAGCGACAGACAGACAGACAGAGAGAGAGAGCGAGCGCCAGACAGAGAGAGTGAGCGAGACAGACAGAGAGATAGAGAGTGAGAGAGAGACAGAGCGACAGACAGAGAGAGAGAGAGAGGGAGAGGGAGAGGGAGAGCAGAGTTCATAACAGTTTGTATATCAGAGGGGTTTCTAACAAACCCACGGTACGACACACCTGGTTGCACATGTCCGACATAAAGTCTGTCCTCTGTACTTGTCTCACATCCACAATGCGTCCGTAGTTTTCACCTGGACTGACTGAGCAGTATTGTGCCTCCTCGGTTTGCTGCTCAGGTCGTTTCATCATCTCTCAGCCAGCTGCATGCTGGACTACCTGCCCTCACTGCCCACCCGCTTTACGCGTACTTCCGCTGAAAACACGTTCCCCGCGGGCGGGCGCGCGCGCGTCTAATTTCAAATCTTTTTTGCGTCACTTGTGTTGCCTGTGTGTTGCATGTGTGTTGCCTGTGTGTTGCCTTTGTGTTGCCTGTGTGTTGCCTGTGTGTTGCCTGTGTGTTGCCTTTGTGTTGCCTGTGTGTTGCCTGTGTGTTGCCTGTGTTGCCTGTGTGTTGCCTGTGTGTTGCCTTGTGTTGCCTTGGTGTTGCCTTGGTGTTGCCTGTGTGTTGCCTGTGTGTTGCCTGTGTGTTGCCTTTGTGTTGCCTTTGTGTTGCCTTGGTGTTGCCTGGGTGAAATACAAACCAAGTTCACTTTTAGTTCCGTTTGGACACCGAGTCCAGCTGGTAACGCCAGGTGTTCTGGGTCTATGCTGTTGTTCTGGGTCTATGCTGATGTTCTGGGTCTATGTGGATGTTCTGGGTCTATGCTGATGTTCTGGGTCTATGCTGATGTTCTGGGTTTATGCTGATGTTCTGGGTCTATGCTGATGTTCTGGGTCTATGTTGATGCTCTGGGTCTATGCTGATGTTCTGGGTCTATGTTGATGCTCTGGGTCTATGCTGACGTTCTGGGTCTGTGCTGTTGTTCTGGGTCTATGCTGATGTTCTGGGTCTAAGTTGATGCTCTGGGTCTATGTTGATGCTCTGGGTCTATGCTGATGTTCTGGGTCTATGTTGATGTTCTGGGTCTATGTTGATGTTCTGGGTCTATGCTGATGTTCTGGGTCTATGCTGATGTTCTGGGTCTATGCTGATGTTCTGGATCTATGCTGATGTTCTGGGTCTAGGCTGATGCTCTGGGTCTATGCTGATGTTCTGGGTCTATGCTGATGTTCTGGGTCTATGCTGATGTTCTGGGTCTATGCTGATGTTCTGGGTCTATGCTGTTGTTCTGGGTCTATGCTGATGTTCTGGGTCTGTGCTGATGCTCTGGGTCTATGCTGATGTTCTGGGTCTGTGCTGATGTTCTGGGTCTGTGCTGATGTTCTGGGTCTATGCTGATGTTCTGGGTCTATGCTGATGTCTGGAGAGCTGGGAACCGGCCAAGCACAACGGGAGAGAAAAGTGGAAAAGAAGAGAAAATAACAAACAAAAAAAAACAAAAACAAAACAAAAGCAAATAAAAACCCTGCAGAACTCGGTTAACAACACAGTCTTTCAACAAAAATAAAATAAAATAAACACAAATAAAACTTAAACATGATAAAAAAAAAGCCTGGCACAGGAAAGCGCAACGAGGCGCTGCGGGGCTCGAGGAAACTGATGAAGTCGTCAGTTCTGCTCAGCATGAGTCAACCAATCCGAAACAGGAAACTGAAATGACTTCAGCCAATAACCTCCCCCCGGGGGGGGGCGGGACGGGGAGGGATAATTACCATGCTGATGATGACGTCAGAACGCGGTATGGGGGGGGTTAAGCAGTGAAAGACAGCAGTGGCGTTCATATCGGCATCACGGGGCAGCGGGGCGGGGCGGGGCAGGGCAGCGGGG
>JAJHIY020002164.1:150000-157500 GCA_022114975.2 Lampris megalopsis
TGATGGGTATTTCTAATTCCTTCTTCCTGACATCTGCAGGAATAGGCAACATGGTCCAGATGAAGGTCTTTGTTCTAACCAAGGACTTACACACCTGAGTCGACAAATGAAGGTCCTTAGCAAAGACTATTGGTTGATCTATAGAATCAGGTGTGTAACTGCTTGGTTGGAACAAAGACCTGTACCCACACCGGACCTTTCTGGACCATGTTGCCTATCCCTGATCTACTGTCTACCTCTTGCAACGAGCAATCACCCAGGCCTGCAAAGACATCAGTGTTAGCCGACCGGTGTCTAAATTCAGGGGTTACCCAGGCTCTACCCTGGCCTCTGAGACCATCTTCAGGGCTAAGAAGTTATTCTAGGAATTTTGATAATTAAAAAAAATGCGAAAGTGATAAAGGACAACCTCCTCTAGGCTGCAGTCAAAACAGGAAGTGTTGCATATTATCGCAAATCTGCGGTAACCGTTGATGTGAGTCACGCATGCGCGAGCCTAAACGGTTTACCCAGCTTGAGTAAAATGCAGCGAATTCAGGGGGGAGCCGGGACGCGAACCCGGGCCTCCCGCACCACGAGCTACGTCAACCGGTCGACTAAAGGGCTCGACCTGTTAGTCAAGGGCCAGCGAGTCTAGTTGTCCGTTACACCACCCCCCTCCTTCAGGAAGCGCGTCCCCGCGCTTCAGCATACATGCTCTCTCACGCCTCTGGACGCACGCGCTTCCGGTGGCCTCACGGTCTCACCATCCTACTTCTGGCACCGGTGTAGTGAATTCGGGGGGGCAATCGGGAACCGCCGCAGCCGGGACGCGAACCCGGATCCCCCGCACCACGGGCAACTACGTTAACCAGTCGACTAAAGGGTCCGACTCGTTAACTAAGAGCAAGCGAGCCTACTTATCCGTGGTCGTTGCACTAGTATGAAACTAAAGACAGGTTCGTAGACCAAAAGCAGACCGTTTCTTTTGGGGAGGTATTCATATTACTCAGTCGTGCGAGGGTCCACCTGTGAGGCTGCACATCCACAGGCTGACGGGCAAAACGTTTTTATTAGCTGCAGCGCTGCACATTAACACTTTCCCCCCCCATATTTCCCGTTCAGTCGATTTGAGCACTGCGTAAAAGTCTTATGCTGGCAGGAAAAACTGGTCTTTTATTCTGTCCGTGTCAACGGGCATCTGTCCGCTGCCCATCCCCATACTACTGGGCCTGACGTGCCTGATAATGTCAGTGCACCGTTCTGACTGGATGATGAAGGACCTCTCGTGCATGCAGGTGACTTGAAACCCCGTTTTCTACCACAGTGGAGCGCTAACTCCGAGCACCGGATAGGAGCAGACACGCCTGGTGGAGAGCTGCGCTCTAGTGAGTCCACACTTCCAATTTTCACGGAAACACACCCGGTGACACAGCACACAAAACAAAACAACAACAAAAAAAAACTACACAATATACAACAACAGTAAAGATTACGCGATACAACAGCATGGAATCGATAAGTTACTTCGGATACAAAGTATCGCAGTCATTCAGCCTTGTGACGTCTCACGGGGCTGTGCACGCGCCGCTGAGTGGCGGCTGCTTCACGCCGAGTCGCGCCTCACCAGGGCGGAATTTGTGTTTCTGGCTCCCTTCAGCTGTTGTTTGCAGGGAGGTGGTAGATTCTGCACCCTTTTCCAAAACTGACCGGGGCCAAATGTACCCAGGAACCCCCAGCCCCCTGCTCACTGGTCTCACGCACGCGCGCACGCACACAGGCACAGGCCAGATACTTTGGGTGTGAAGCCGATGTTGAAATGAAATGATATTTTGGCGGCAACAGTAAGTGGAAGATTGACGGGGCGCGGATGTGAGTCACCGGTTACAGAACATTAAATGTCTTCAGCGCTGATTGGAAGCCGCGAGACCATCGTTTAAACTCTACCAGTCCCCTGTCGACCCCAACCAGGGATGTGAAGGCTTCACTCGGTTTATTTCTCTTTTGGAAATAGCTTGCTCACATTGACAGGCCCATGTAAATGTGCCTCGTGTCGGTTTGTGGCTCCTAACAAATTAAAGCTCAAATCAAAAATGACTTGTTCCATTCTGGGAGAAAGCAAATGAATGGTTACAGAAAACTCAACCTACAGTATTGCTTTGTGTATTTCAGTAAACAGCGACCAAAATAACTACCTTCTTTCTTTCTTTTTGGCCTTCCCCTCCTCTCCTCTCCTCTCCTCTCCTCTCCTCTTTTCCCGCTAATTGTATCCGGCCAATTACCCCACTCTTCAGAGACTACCACGTGCCTCCTCCGATACATGTGGAGTCACCAGCCGCTTCTTTTCACCTGACAGTGAGGAGTTTCACCAGGGGGATGTAGCGCGTGGGAGGATCACGCTATGCCCCTCAGCTCCCCCCCCTCTAGCCCGACCGACCGACCGACCGACCGACCGACCGACCGACCAGAGGAGGCGCTAGTGCAGCGACCAGGACACATACCCACATCCGCCCTCCCACCCGCAGGCACGGCCACTTGTATCTGTAGGGACGCCCGACCAAGCCGGAGGCAACAAGGACTCACATGTCTGATGACGTCAGTGGCGTCAGAATATCGAGGGCTGCTAATGTTCTCTGGTGGTGGCCTTGTGAGGAAGCATCCGGGAGCTCTGCATGGTACACCTCTGGACCACTCGTTTCCTTTTTTGGCGATGCACATTTTTACAGTAAGCGTCACGGGCGGTAAAAACCTGGGTGGACGTGGAAACAAGCTGTGGCGGCTGGCCAGTAGAGGGCGCTGGGGCGCCGCCCCCTTCGAACGTCAAGAGATGAAAATCTACTTAAACATGTTAAATATAATTTAGTTGTATGATGCAAATAATGATGGAATAAAAGCGTTTGTCAGTCTGTGAGCGCCTGTCAGCAGCCATTAAATATTGGTTCAAATGGTGTTTGGTTGGTTTCCGTCTGAATACCTACACTTCCTGTCTGAATACCTATACTTCCTGGGTGAGGGGCGCCGCCCAAACCACGCCTTAATGTAAGCCCTCAAACTTGTGGCGAGCAGGTGACCTGAGGCTGCTGTCTGACTGGCTTCTTCAGATTTTCCAGGGGGCGCGCAGAAGCCCCACTTTGATTGGCAGCGAATCGGTATTGTTTCAAAATGTTTTTGATCTAATGTGATTGTACAATTCTCGCGCCTGTCAATCATGTTCACACCCACCTCGACTGTCAATCATCCACCGTCTACGAACCCTGATAAAATCTATGGGCTACATTGTCCTTCCTTCTTAATAACTCTGCGACTGTGTGGACGCTAAAGCAGCTGTAAGGTGTGCTGAGCCGAGGTAAATTGCGCCCCCCCCCAAACTTTTTTAGCACCAGCCGCCACTGGAAACAAGAAACAAAAGTAACAAAGGGAAAAAAGTCGATCATTACTCAATCGTGATGTTCGGCCTCGACGCTTCGCTTCCTCATTTGACCTTGAATTCAGCCGACGTACTCCAAAAAGGGTTTGGGACACGGATGGTGTGCACTGAAATGGCTGAAATGGCTGAAACACCACTTGGGCTCGATGGAGAGCGGCCTCGTGTTTCCAGGAAGCCCCGAAGAACAGCAGTCCCATCTGACACGCACACAAAACACGTCACACGTCGATGACCTTCATCAGTTTAGAGACCCCCGGTGCAAGTTGGCCGGGCCGGTTGTGCCAAATCAACGCCGCTGATTCAGTCCTGTGCGTAAACAAGGGTTTGGTTGTACACACTGCCCCCCCACCACCACCAACCCCCCACCATCTACACACACACACATGCAAACACACGTAAACAAACTACACATTTCCACTACCACCACCACTGCTGAGGAAAGGATGAATCATAAAGGAGGTGATCTAATGTGTGTGTGTGTGTGTGTGTGTGTGTGTGTGTGTGTGTGTGTGTGTGTGTGTGTGTGTGTGTGTGTGTGTGTGTGTGTGTGTGTGTGTGCAGTGTTTTCTAGTGGAGTACACGTGTGTGCCCAGGGACACCGCAGAGCCAAGGGGCAGTATTCACCACAGCCATGCTGAGAGGAGGTTGGCTGCGTGTACAATACAGTGCCTGTGACTGTTGTGAAACGCTATTGAGATTACGACGGAGGGCAAACTGACAAACCCATCAATCAATCGCCTGTTTTAAACCCCGGGAAGGGTCCAGAATGAGGTTCTGGTACTTTTTACACACGGCTATATATTTCAAGCGGTGCAAAACACGGGTTCTAGTCATGGAAAGAAGTGTTCGTATGAGCGCAGCACATCCTGACTTACTGCGTTGCTCCATGGAAAGGCGGACGTCACGCGCGTGCACGGTGTCCCTATACATTAACTGCGTGACGCGTCGCACATATCATAACGAGGCGAGACCAGAGTCACGCGACCGCCGCATACACCGCCTATGTGTTCCCATGCCACCTGAAAGGGGTCGTTGTCATTGTGAAAGACCAACAAATAAATAAATAAATAAATACCAACCTCTCCACAATATTTGCCTACAACTGTAACATGTTACACACAACACTCGGACAATACATACATATATACATATATATACATATATATAGTATATATAGTATATATATGTGTGTGTATACATATATACATACATACATACGTATATACGTATATGTGTGTGTGTGTGTGTGTGTGTGTGTGTGTGTGTGTGTGTGTGTGTATGTATGTATGTATGTATATGTGTGTGTGTGTGTGTGTGTGTGTGTGTGTGTGTGTGTGTGTATATATATATGTAAAGTCTGCCAGGAACTAAAGATATCTTGTGGAACAAAGGAAACCGAGGTGTCACCCAGCTGACCACAGAACAGCATCTGTGAAGCGCTGAGCCCACAGGCGTGGCCCGCTAGCATGCACGCATGCTAGCTAGCGTGCAGCTAGCGTCTGCGTGTGCGGCGATGCACGCATACACAAGTAACTACAGCGCACGTGCGTGCTTGGACTAAAAGGGGCGAGCGTGCACGATCAGCGTGCACGTCCGTGTGTTTTGCAGCCACGTGAGTTTGTGCCGTTCGCTCTGGGTACGAAGACAACACACGGTGTCACGCTCGGCTTCCTGTCGCCCGGAACGAGCGCGCGCGCCGGGTGAAACCGCAGCGTGGTCACGTGACGGAGCCAGTTCCCCGTGGTGAGTTTGACAGCAGCTGGAGAGTCCTCCGCACACACCGAGTCAGCGCAAACATGTTTGTCTTCTATTGCGCCACGCCGATGGGGAAAGTCGTCCTTAAATAGACATACTTGGAACCAGAAAGAGGAAGAGGAAGAAGAGGAGGAAGAGGACGGGAGGTCGGCGGAGGGAGATGGAGAGGAAAGGGGAAGACGTTTCCACAGTTACAGTCACAAATGGAGGTGAGTTTGTTTTGTAGTTATACACAGTTGTGATGATGCAGACATCTTGCAGGGTACAGATATGGCTCCGATAGGGCAGTAGAGAAGAAGTAGATGTTACTAGTACGCTAGCCAGTACTTGTATCTGCAGTACTTCTATCTGGCCTGCTATTTCATGGTGGACAGGTCTCACCTTACAAAATGTGGGCCAACAGTGAGGAAAATGACATGTTTAGGTTAAAAATCCCTTGGGCAAAAAGGAGTTTACGTCAGTACAATTAGAATATGCCTCTTGCAAACTAAAAACGAGGTAGTGTAATATTGTTTTACTTTGGCTGTACTTGCAAAAGGCGAATTGCTTAACTTTACGTGTACCTTTAGGTTGGTTGGATACATCTGAGTACACGTTTAGTATTTGTGTAAGCCAAAAGTGTGCAGGTATACTTTTAATTGGCTTTAAATACTCTTGCAAGTTCACTTTTAAAACGAAACTAAGGAGGGGGCCAATTTATGCTGCATTCAAGGCTACTTGGGTATCTCTGACACTGACGTCACGCTGTTCATTTAATATGGAAAACGACGACCACAAGGATGCATGCAGGAGAAACTAATACTGAAATATTATTATTCATGTTAAACATTGTTTTCCATTATTCTCTGGAAGTAGGATATATATATATCCAGATATCCATTTAGCAAATATATGCATCGCCCCCCCCCCACGTTTTCTTGCTGTCAGCGGTGCTCGGACATGAGGAACCAGAGGTCCGACATGACACCCAAATTTCTGACCTTTCATTTTGAGTTAGATGACCGTTCCGTTTAGGGTTGTCAACATGCTATCCCAGGAAAACTGGACAGGAGGGCCGGGAGGGGGGGGGAGGCGCAATCACGAAAAAACTGCCAGAGTAGCAGCCTACATGACGCTCTGTATAGGCAGCTCAGAGCCTTATATAATAACAATAATAATAACAATAATAATAATAATAATAAACTTTATTTGTATAGCACTTTTCATACAAACAATGTCGCCCAAAGTGATTTTACATTTCAACACAGAGGATACTGTAGTAGGCTAAAGATATAGAGTCAACATATGTCTGTTTAAAATATATCCATACATATCATAATAATAATAATAATAGTGTCACGTGCATGGATCAGTAGACACGTTGGTCCTCGCGCTTCCCGAAGGAGGGGGGGTAGTGTAACGTGCATGGATCAGTAGACACGTTGGTCCTCGCGCTTCTCGAAGGAGGGGGGGTAGTGTAACGTGCATGGATAAGTAGACACGTTGGTCCTTGACTAACGGGGTGGACCCTTTAGTCGACTGGTTAACGTTGTCGCTTGCGGTGTGGGAGCCACGGGTTCGCGTCCCGGCTATGGCGACGGTTCCCGGACTGCCCCCAGAATTCTCTACAATAATATTAATAACTTTATCTATCGAGCACTTTTTGCTGTTACGCTTATTGTCCATGCTGTTGTAGCTCAGTCCGTGTTTAACTGTACGATATACAGATGAACTCATTTCCTGTAGTAGTCGTGGTGAAGGACTTGCTAATGCTAGCTGCACCGTTAGCTTGTGTAGTCCTCGTGTGCGTGTGTTTTCACGTCGTTTTCTCCTCCGTGGCCGATCAGAATCTCCCGACGACACAGGCTGCAGAAATCTCCAGCCAAATCGCCCCTGACAGGTTTACCCCAATTATACTTCTCACCCCACTGCTTATTGTATGTAAACAAGCTTTTCTTCTTCGGGGGGCCCGGATCGCCATCTACACTTGCGCTCATTTTCCCCAACAGGATCAGAGAGGAAGAGACGAGTACGTTACACATCCGGGCCAGTTGGTTTAAAATGATGCTTCTTTCCAACTGAGCGCCACCCATCGGTATTCCCACGCAGCACGACATGTCGATCCGTTCCGATTACTCTCGTCACTTCTGACACCATGTGATGTCTGTCTGACATCTAACTAGTAAGAAGAACACACACCAAAAAGTCCGAACACTCAGGAGCCTTTAATAAGCTGCTTGGCCGCGATATATACGAACACCGCAACCGACTTCCTGTAACGTCACATACCGCAAGTCCCGCGAGATTCCATATATTACAAGCCCAGGGGCAAGGGCCCTGCCAGAGCTCCGCCCGAGGAG
>JAJHIY020002164.1:162500-195000 GCA_022114975.2 Lampris megalopsis
AGGCTCGTTCTCAACCACGAGAAAGAGATGGAGAGGAAGCTAAAGGAAAAAGAGAGAGAGATCGAGGAGATGAGACGTCGCATAAGAGAAACCGAGGGAACACTGGAGAGGCAGGATGAGGAGAAACGAGAGCTTATTTTGAGTCATAAGAAGGAGGAAGACGAAAGGCGGGAAGAGGGAGAGAGAGAGAAGGGGGAGATGAAAAGACGTATAACTGAAATGGAAGGAATCCTGCAGGGGAAAGAGGAGGAGAAGCGAGAGGTCATTCTCAATCATGCAAAGGAGGCGGCGCAAAGAAGGAAAGAGAATGAAAGAGAGATAGAAGAAATAAAATTACACCTCCAAAACGCGGTCAATGAAAAACTGAGAGAGAGGGAAATTGAGATGGAGGCGCTGAAGCAGGAAACGGAGATCAGGGAGACAAAAGTGAGGGATGAGCAGAAGAGGAAAGATGAGGCAGGAGAAAAGGAGATCAACAGACTGATAGAAATCGTCAGACGGAAAACAGACGAGATAACAGAGATGCAACAGCTGGCTGCACTGAAAGACGAAGAGATAGAGGCGGCGAGGGAGAGGTGCGCGGGACACTCAGAAGAAATCAAAGGGCTGAAAGAAAACAACGCAAAGCAAATGGAGATACAGCAACGCCTGGCAGAGCAAGAGAGGAAGAGGGACACTGAGATGGTGGAGGGATTGCGAGGGAAGGAAGAGGAGCTGGAAAACTTGAGACGAAAAGATGGCGAGAATGAGCGAGAACTCTCCAAGTTGAGGCTAACAATCGAGCTGACAAAGTCAGAATTGAAGGGACTGACTAGCAAGATGGATACGGAAATGAACAACTTGATAAAAGGGTATGAGAAGGAGCTCGCCGAAAGAAAGGGAGAGATTGAATCCGTTTTGGAGGAAAAGGAGAACACTGTCAGCCAACTGCGATGGACAGAAGAGGAAGGCCGGCAACGTGCTTCTGACTTGGGCAAAAAATACATGGAAAGCCAGCAGGCGCTGGAAGGCCTGCAGAGGGAAAATGAGAAGTTGAGAAATGAATTGGATGGTCTGAGTGCAAAGTGTGAGAAGCTGGAGAATGAGTGTGTAGAACACGAGAGGGAAAGAGAGAGGAGGGAGGAGGAGATGAAAGACCTCCTCAGCAGATATGAGGAGAAGACGAGGAGCAAAGACAAGGAACTCCAAAACATCCTGTACCAGAGAGACGTGGAGGTTGCCGCGTTACAACAAAGGAGCGAAGCGCTCAAGAGAGAGATGGAGGGATTGAAAGAGAGAGAAAGTGGAAGTGAGATGGAGTTGAAGAAGATGACAGAGCTTTACCAGAGACAACTGGCAGAGAAACAGAGTGAGCTGGAGACAAAGGATGAGGGCTTCAGGGTCGAAATCTTGAAGAGAGGGAGGGAACTAGAAGCAAAGAAACAAGCGTTGGCAATACATGAGGGAGAACTAAGTGAGAAAGTAAAGACCCTTGAAACGAAAGAGGCAGACATAGCTGAGAGAGAGGGAAAGTTGGAAAACAGAGAACGAGAATTGACACAACGAGAAGCTGGACTACAAACAAAGCAGAGGGACCACGAGGAGAAACAGAAAGCGATGGAAAAGCGGGTGGAGGAACTGCTGAAACAAGAGCGAACCTTGAATGCCAAAATGCAGAATGCGAAGGGAAAAGAAAGAGAGCTGGAACATCTCCTGGAGACGCTGGAGAACAAACAAGAAGAGCAAAAATGTCATGGCCGAGACCTCCAAGAGAAGGTGAGGGAGCTCAAAGAATGGGGGAAAGCACTGGAAGAAAAGGAGCAACAATTAAAAAGTGAAGAGCAAGAGCTGATTAGATGGAGGGCAGAGGCAGAGAGGATGGACGCAATGGCAAGCAACTTGGCGAAGCGACGGGAGGAAATTGACAGTAGAGAGAGTGATTTAAGGGATGCCGTTGAAAAGCTGAGGAAACAAGAGCTGGGTCTGGAAATATGGGAGGCAGAGATACGCCAAATGGAGAACAGTCATGGGAGGACTAACATGGAAACAGAAAGCAGGAATTCGCCTGGATTTCTACTGAATGGCCTTCACAGTGAGTTTGATGGCCAACAACCCAGTGTGGTGTGCGGGATGGTGTCACGCGGCTTGGTAGAGGCATTCGATAGCCCAGTTGAGGAGGAAAACATCCATGTTATATACCAGCAAGTCAGTGTGGCAGACGAACAGGAAAGAAGGGAGGTGGAGAGAGGAAAAGGATCAGATCAAGGTCAAGGTCAAAGGTCAAAAGATAGGGAGGATAGCAGGGTAGAAACAGCCACATCAGCTATAGTGAACAACAACTGTTGCCTTGAAACACCAGACGAGGTAGAGAGGGCAGAGAAAGAGGAAAGAGAGACGGACAGAGCAGCATTGGAGTGGATGGAGGTGGAGGAGTTGAAAGGGGGGGAAGAATCTGTTGAGTCAAAGGTTAAGAGAAACTTCAGGGTGTTTTCATCCCAGCGGGAACATAGAGATACAAATGACAAATATTTGTCACTTGAGTCAGAGTTGAGGGTGGTGATATTGGCAGAGATGTGGTCCACTCTCGGCCTAGAAGAAGTCACCATTCTGGACGACATCGACTTATCGCCAGCACCATCGCCAAACAGATCTACCCCCAAACCCTGGAGGGGACGGATCGCCGGACGGCACGTCAGCATTGTGGAACCACCGGGTCTTAGGTGGAGAAACGGACCAGAGCCAAATGGCACAGCGCAGACGAAGAAGACTCTAGAGAGTGTTTGTCTGCACCATCCACGACCTGACGTTCTCCTGCTGGTGATACCGGCCTACCTGACCTGCACGCAGAAGTACCGCACAGCCGTGGAGGACCATGTGAGTGTGCTTGGAGAAGAGATTTGGAAACGCAGCCTGGTGGTTTTCACGTGGGGGGAAACTCTGGGGGAAAGCGCCGAGCAGCATATCTTAAGGAACAGCGATCTGATGATGCTTGTGGAGAAATGTGGGGGCAAATATCACGTGATGGACGAGAAGAAAAAGACTTTAACAGAGGGACTATTTCAGAAAATAGACGAGATAGTAGCATTAAACAACAGAGAGCAGTATTTTGTAGAGAACTGAATGATGGCGATGGCGAGATGCGTAGGAACTGTTAATGAAAAGTAATTTTAGAATACTGTTGATGTGACGTCATCACAAGGAAAAACAAAGAGACTTTGTACATGTGAACCATCTCTACATAAAACTGAAGTGAAGAAAATGCGTCCATCTCTCACTTACTGATTTAACCTTTCAAATCTTTTCATTCGCAATTCAATTTGTCCCCTTAAACAAATACACCATTATCCCGTTTACATTTCTCCATTTAACAGACACTTTTATCCAAAGTGACTTACAAGAAAGACAACAAATGGAGAAATTTCCATGTTGCCCGTTGGCATCATAGAGTGCTACATAGTAATTATATCATAGTAGTGCTATATGAAGCAGTAATAGTAGTACATATAAGGGTTGTACTATATGTAGTAGTACAACCCTGCAATGTGGTAGTAGTAGCAGCAGTAATGCATTTGATATGTACACCCATGTACAGGCCAGGGGTCGCTCTTTCAGGGATGAGGATGTGCACATCCTTGATGGGGGAGGAACGATGGCTTGAACGGGGAGTCAAAGGGGCCATCTACGTGAAGAGGAAATTACCATCCCTGAACCGAGGGTACATCGCCATTGACAATGCTGTGATTGCAAACGCTCCAAAATCCTCTGACTAGTACACATGGCCATTGTAACTCTAGTTAATGGTCATGGCAATTTGCACCGGTTGTGCCGCTGTGTCGTTTATGAGGGTGGGGATGCCCGCAGTCAGTTGAGACTGAAGAGGTCCCTTAGATGACGATGACACGTATCGTGTCAATACGCGTTGTATCCAGATGAACCGATTCAGCTTCCTCTGACATTTAGTACACATACACACATACATACGTAGGAGCCTGGTCTGCTGCGTCCTGTGGGCCCAGGGACCACGGCCCTGACCGGAGCTGCGCCCGAAGAGGAAACACCGAGGGCGGTCTGACAGGACGCGGAAGCGGGGCAGGCTAAGCTAACTGCTAGCCCATGCAGACCGGCAGTTCCGACAGTCATCCTGGCTGGCGTTCGTTCTCTTGGACAGTGGAATTTTTGAATTGTGTTGCAAATTTACTGAATGGACTGTGTTGTTGACTTTTTGTGTTGTTTTTTGTTGCTTTGTTCTCTCTGGTTTTGTATGTTTTTGATGGTGTCGTTATTGGGAGATTTTGGATATGTGTTTTTGTCTTTTGTTGTTGCACTGCTGTGGGCTGGGAGAAACGAAATTTCGTCTCTTTTGTGTACGCAAGTACACGAATGAGACGACAATAAATTGGTCCTGATTCCTGATAGTAATCATGTCATAGCCATACCACAATCCATACATAAATACTACCATATGCAGTAATAGTACATTTGCTACATAGTAATCGTATCATAGCCAAAAGTACATGTTGTGTTGAGGTCGTTTGGTGCTAATGTGTCTCAGATCATTAACAGGTAGTAATGGGAGAATCAAAGTACAAAGTAGATTAACATCGACACAAGTCAGTAGAAACAGGTAAAATAGGCTTTTAAGCGCAGGTGGACAGAGAGCTCAGTAACAATGCTGCTGAAGTACAAGGACAATAGCAACACTATATACAACAGCAACTGAAGCTCTTACCAGAGTGTCTCCGGAGACCACTTCAAGGACGGATGTGGGCCTGGAAGAGGCAGGATTTTCTAAAACACCTGCAGATACGAAACGCGGAGTTTACATGTGAACCACAGCTGATACAGAATAGCAGAATACAGTAGATCCTCCACCAGATGGAGACATTGTCTCATTCTACCGATCCACTCAGCTCCTCCGCACCACGGAGGTCAGCTTCTAAACTGCCATCGGTTCCTTTAGATTCTAAAGGAACCGATGGCAGCCAGCGGGTAGGGAAAGTAGGGTGTCGTAGTCCATCGTGTTTTTTAAAGTTTCTAAAATTGATGTTTAAGAAATAAATCAGCGTGCAAAAGCGTCGGGAACGGGCCCCAGCTCCATCTTGACCACAGCAATTACAAACCAGGACCAAAGCATCCCACAATTAGGACCCCGGGGGGGCCTCCTGCCCGCTGAGAGGACTCCTGCTTTGACAACTAAATTATGAGTCTTGATGAAGGCGCCTTTCTCAAAAAAAAAAAAAAAAAAAAAAGCAATTCTTAACAGCCGGGGGAAAATGAAATTACATCTATCGTCTGCAGACGGAGCCACATACAGCATCCACAACAGCCGCGTGCAATCAAGAGGCTAATAATTACCCCGAGGGACCGTGGTCGCCCATCTCTAATGTAGCGGCTGCGTTGCTTCTCTTAATCCTGCCGCACAATGTGAGCCGTCTTCGGGGCCCAGGCGGAGCTGCGCGCCTTTCAGCGGCTCCGCAGGGGGGCAACCGTTCTCCCGGAGTTTGGGGATGGGGGGTGGGGAGGGGTGGGTTGGCCAGTGAAAAGAAGTTGTCAAATTGCAATCGGTGAACACATCATTTTCTTTAAGTAATGTTTTTAAGTTATCAGGCCTTCAGCCGCGAGTGCAGGATTGATAAGTTTGAAGTAAAACAGCAATCGGTTTATATATATATATTTTGTAGCGAATTCGGGGGACGACGCAACCACAGGAACTGCCGCGGCCGGGAGGCGAACCCGTATCGCCCGCACCGCAGGACACATCGCTATTAGGGGGATCCTCTTCCTGACTGATCAGCTCTGGAGGAAATACGGTGCCGCAGCCTGTACGTCAAAATACAAACTCACCTTCAAACGTACTTGCATATATATGTAAATATATACAGAAACCCATATCGTGACGTGCGTGGATAAGTAGACTCGCCTTGGCCCCTTGGCTAACGGGTCGGACCCTTTAGGCGACTGGTTAACGGAGTTTCCCATGGTGCGGGAAACACGAGTTCGCGTCTTTGCTGCGGCAGTTCCCGGCTGCCCCCCCCTGGATTCGCGTCAATATACCTCCGTATAGTAAGACATGGTTACACCGGTACGACTACATACGAACATGCATGACACTTCCCAAGACGTAACTCATCAAGAAATTACAATTATGAATAACAAAGCTTATATATATGGGAAGATGGCGGCGCAAATCCACGTTTGCTGCGGCCTCACCCAGTACCGTCCATGCAGTGTCTTTTCCACGTCTTCGTCTAATGGCTGGGAGAGCTTGGTCTGCTGCGTCCTGTGGGCCCAGGGACCACGGCCCTGCCCGGAGTTGCGCTCGAAGAGAAAACACCGAGGGCGGTCTGACAGGACGCGGAAGCGGGGTAGGCTAAGCTAACTGCTAGCCCATGCAGACCGGCAGTTCTGATAACACCGAGGGCGGTCTGGCGGCGACCTTTCCTAGCCTTGACTGGAGCGCGGGGAGGTGTGCTGAAGGCGTCTGGCTAGGGGAGCTGGTGTTAGATCGGCTGAGGGAGCCTGGTCTACTTCGTCCGGTGGGCCCAAGGACCACGGCCCTGATCGGAGCTGCGCCAGAAGAGGAAACACCGAGGGCGGTCTGGCTGGACGCGGAAGCGGGGCAGGCTAAGCTAACTGCTAGCCCGTGCAGACCGGCAGTTCCGACAGTCATCCTGACCAGTCCACTTCTCCTGGCCAGTGATCTTTTTGACAGATGTGTTAGTTTGGATATGTGTGTTCTTGTAGTTCTTGGATATGTTTTTGTCTTTGTGTTGCACTGCTGTGGGCTGGGGGAAACCACGTTTCGTTTCATTTCATGTGCGGAAGTGCATGATGTAGGACAGACATATGAACACACATGCAGGAGGACATGAAGACCTCTAGGACTCCCAGAAAAACGAGCGCGCTAATGTCGTGTACTGTGACGGCAACGCTCTGCTAAAAAGGGGGGTCACGGACGCTCTCTCCGCCGCTTTCCGGGGTCATAAGCCGCCCGCCGGAACACAAAGAGATGACTATCATATCTCCGGAGGTCAAAGGTTAATCCATGCGCCGTCCCAGCTTTGTCCCTCTGAATGGAGCAAACGGGGAGTGATGGAACCACTCTGGGGGGGGGGGCGCTCTTGATTTTGTGAGAGCGTGAGTCCAGAGTAAGCTAACACCCCCGCCCGCCGTAACCCTGATCCAGCTTTATTAGAGGCCTTTTTTCCCCCCAACCTGGGAGAGGCTTTTTGGAGGTTTTGAATGGGCCCGCATTTACATAGACGACAATGGACGCGGAGCGCTCAGTCAATCACGCTTAAAAAAAAAAAAATAGAATAAAATAAAAAAATTACCAAACAGCGGTTAATGGTCTGACTGATTTCTCTTAGGGCCGGTGCACTCTGATTTGAATAATGGTCTTCCGAACAATGTTTTTCTTCGCCGCACTTGACCCGGCAAGGAAATGAATGTGATTCCGCTCGCGCGCCGCCATTAACCATTGGAGTGGTTTCGAACGCAGCGGGTCTGTCACGGACACACTGTGATTAGCGCCGCAGTCTGGTATTAGTCAGGTGTTAGTCTGCGACAAATTGCGTTTTGATTGCGCATTAAGCGAGGCGAGGGAAGAAAATTCAGAGTTGCGCGGAGGAAGCGACGCGTCCCTCATTTTGAGGGGGAGGGGGGAGGGGGGAGGGAGGGGGGGGGGGGGGGGACGCAGCCTGTAATTCCTCAGGGCTGGAAAAACAAGACGACTCCGTCCTTGGAGACAAACAGTGTTCTCATAATGACCCAGCGGTCCTTAATGGCGCGCCCGAGTCGCGCGCAACGAAACCGGTTTTGGGGATGTCACGTTTTTTTCTCACGTGCTAATGATGACTGCTTCTGGAACGTTCTTTATTTTCTTTTATTTTTGTTTTATTTGTCCTACAGCGACGGTTTGTTAAAATGTGTTTTGTTTGTTTTTTTGGGGGGGGGGGCGGGTTGCCTCCTGTTTTATTCTGTGCAGGGACACAGAGGGCAGAGACACTGGAGACAACACAGCAGTCCATTACAAGACCAACGCGCACGCGCGCGCGTGCGTGCGATCAAACTCCGGAAGCTCTCTGTCGCTGGGAGGAAACGGTGCCGACCACCAAACCGCCGCCGTATCGTCCTCCTTCAACATGGTTCCCCTTTTCTTTTTTTTCCTTTGTCTTCATTTTCATCTCGCTCATAAGTCGCCGATACTGTTCAACCGGAACACGCGGAATACACACACACACACACACACACACACACACACACACACACACACACACACACACACACACACACACACACACACACAGTGTGCTACAACAGACAGCTTGTTTATTCATGACTGCATTAAAAAAGCTCCGGAGAGTGTCAGAGGCGGTGCATGGTGTTGTGTTGTGTTGTGTTGTGTTGTGTTGTTGTAGTATGGTCTGATGTGGCGCAGCGAGGTTTGGTGTGCATTGTATCGTGATATTGTTGTGTTTTGTGGTGTTGTATCACAGTACATTATAGTGTCTTATCTTGTGGTCTCTTGTGTGTTGTAACATGTTGTGTTGTGTTGCGTTGTGTTATGTCATTCATGGCATATTAGTGTGTTGTGTTGTCATATGTTATGTTATGTTTTGTTGTGTTGTGTTGTGGTGTGTTGTGTCATGGTGTGTTGGCGTTTATTGTAAAGCGACCTTGAGTGTTAGAAAAGCGCATATAAGTTTGATTTATGATTATTATTGTAGTGTATTTTATCGTCACGTGTTGTGTTGACATGTGTTGTGTTGTGTTGTGTCATGCATGGTATATTAATGTATTTTGTTGTGTTGTGGTGTGGTATGTTGTGTTGTGTTGTGTTGTGTTGTGGTGTGGTATGTTGTGTTGTGTTGTGTTGTGTTGTGTTGTGGTATGTTCTGCTGTGTCATGTTATGTTAGTATGTTGTGTTGTATTGTGTTGTGTTGTGCTGTAGTGTGTTGTGTTGTGTCATGCATGGTATATTAATGTATTTTGTTGTGTTGTGGTGTGGTATGTTGTGTTGTAGTGTGGTATGTTCTGCTGTGTCGTGTTATGTTAGTGTGTTGTGTTGTATTGTGTTGTGTTGTAGTGTGTTGTGTTGTGGTATGTCTGCTGTGTCATGTTACGTTAGTGTGTTGTGTTGTGTTGTGTTGTGTTGCGTTGCGTCGCGTTGCGTTGCGTTGTCGTGTGTTAGTGTGTTGTGTCATGGTGTGTTGAGGTGTAGATATTCTTTACAGATGGTGGCTGCAGAGGTCGGGGCGGGTCCATTAGAAGGTGAGGATAATATTAAACCTGATGGACCACCACGCCCCCCCCCCATATCTCCCCCACCGCTCCCGGGGGAGCACATCAGCGTTATAACGTAGCTGCCCTGCCAGACGTCTGATTGGCCGTATGAACCCGAGCCCCGCTCGGCGGCTCTCTGGTCTGCACCCAGAATAGCCTGCGGCAGAGAAGCATGGAGCACGGTGGACCTGTAGGAGTCCAGATGTTCACACTGTCAGATGTTCCGGATGTCAGCTGGTCAGGTCTGCAGTAGACGTCGGTACCGGGATGTTACCGCCACTGTCTACCGTCTACGTCCGTTTGAACGGGCTCCGTCGGAGGTCCAGACTCTTCAGAGTTGCACGCTGACTTATTTCATCCAAAGAGGACTTGAGAACGTCTCCAGGCCAGTCCTGATCCACCGATGGTCTCCAAGCATGTGGCTGCTGCACTGAACTGTGGTTATTTTGGAATCCCCCCATTACTTGGGTCACCATTAGCGATGCTCACTAATTGCTCTAGAAATCATCCTCATCCTCATAATTAAGAGGAAGAGTATCCTCCTCCTCCTCCTCTTAATTGTGGACGTAAACATGTACAGCTTAAAACTTTACACCCGTTTGCTGGTCGGCGCAGGTGAGAGTGTGTGGTTGACGTTTGTCCATGGTAAATCCTGCAGGCATCGCGAAGAATATGCCACTGTCCACAGCACGCGCCAACAAACAGGAAACTGGCATGACCGCTGCAGTAGAACCCGGAAGTCAGCGGACTACAGTTATGCGCAGAGCCGATAGAAGCGGGCTCTTGTCTATGAGATGATTACTGTTTTGTAACTTGGCACACAAATATGTGTGCTCTTTGCAGATGACTCCGGTCTGCTAAATGGGAAGAGGTGAAGTCTCGTGAAGAATTCGAGTCCCGGTCCAGTTCGATCTTCAAACCAGGTTCATGGAGTTCAGACAGAATCATAGAGAGCATATGGGGTGTGGGGGGGGGTTGCTGAAATCTGGGGGCCGGGGTTGCGTTTCTCTGTTTGATTTCCGCTGAACGCCATCTTCCAGCCCGCTCACCTCCTCTCACCTCCTCCTCACCTCCTCCCCCGTACCCTCCTCCCTCCTCTCCCGTGGAGACAGAGAGAGAGTGAAAGAGAGAAAGCGAGAGGCTGTGACGACGCAGATGATGCATTTCCCTCCGGACCACATCCTTTCTGGCTGAGTGGAAGCAGTGGGGCCAGAGCCAGGTCCTGGAATCTAGCTAATGAGCCCCACCCCTGAGGGGCCCCCTGCCCTCCTATTGGCCGGACAGCCGCCAGGGGGTCGATGCGATTGGCTGACGGGGCGCCGTGTGATCCGCTGTCAGGGTGCCTTCCGCGTCAAAGTCACAGTGTCATGTCCGTTACAGTACACGGCACGGGGTCGAGAGGAAGGCGCGTGAAATGTAGACCCCCACGCCACAGAAACTGGTCTAGCCGCAGGAAGGCCTTTTGGAGAGAATGATGAAAGGTGCTGGCAAAAACTATGCGACATAGATGCGTATCTATAGCGTCTTAATAACGTATTAGTAACACTATTCCGTGTTATAGCATGAACACAGGGGCGTTTTGAAACGCGGGGTGGGGGGGGGGTGGGGGGCACAGCTGTCCAAGAGATGGTGGGAGAAAGAGAAGTGAACATGAAGGTGAAGAGCTCCGACTGACGGACAAATGAAAACGTGTCTGGATTTAAACTGGTTGAGAGGCGCTGGGGTGTGATGGGAGGTGATGGGAGGAGGACAGGAGGGCAGCCTGGTTGACACAGCGCCGCTCCTCCTCATCAGACGGACGGAGGGATCAAGCTCCCTGCTTCTACATCTATGAACTGTCGTAGAGGGGAACCGTGACGTCTTCTCTTTGGGATAGAAAGAGAGAGGGGATAATAGATGGGGAATAAGCACTGGTTGATGGTTCTTTTCTAGTTAATACATTTCCGGCATTTAGCCCAGGTTCCTGCTGCAAAGCAGAATCATTAAATATTAATAATATGATCATTTATTCATTCTTGCATGAAATGTCCATTCAGCTTCTCCAGAGAGTTCAGAGGGCATGGTCAGCTAGACACCCGCACACGACCTGGTAATGGTATGTTATGTTATGGTATGGTACGGTATGGTATGGTACGGTATGGTATGTGTTATGTTATGTCATGTCATGTCATGTCATGTCATGTTATGTCATGTCATGTCATGTCATGTCCTGTTATGTTATGTTATGATTATGGTATGTAATTGTATGGTTGTTGTATGGTTATGGTTATGATATGGTTATGGTATGGTTATGTTATGGTATAGTATGGTTATGGTTATGGTTAAGGTATGGGTGTGATTATGGTTATGGTATGGTTATGTTATGGTATGGTTATGGTTGCGGTATGGGTGTGATTATGGTTATGGCTATGGTATGGTATGGTTATGGTTGCTGTATGGGTGTGATTATGGTCAGGTATGGTTATGGTTATAGTTGTGGTTAGGCTTGTTCCATGATAGCTCAGCACGGCGGGCGCTTGCCAATGAGCCCATCCTCATCCCACAACGTCACATGTTGACGCCGTTGATAAAGCCTCAACATTGTGACTTGGACGGTACCCTGCAGCATCTGTACGAGACGCGGCGGGTCAACTGCTACCTAAACTGTACCCTCGACTTAGCCACTGCCCAGCCTGCAAGTCATTACGATCTATACACCAGAGTGGAAGTTGAACGCTGGACTCTATGAAGCACCTTACCTTCCTAGTCGTACATCAATGCTTGGCAATGGCGTCAACATACGACGCCACGGGATGACAACGTGTGGCGTCAACACATGGCGGGAACCTGGCCGAGTGAGGGTCTGCCGTGGACCCGATCAAGAACAGAGAGACACCGGAATGACTAAGGAGAGCGAGAGAAAGGGAAGACCTTCAACAAAAGGTCGTGGGTTGGATTCAAAGGACACCTCTCTCTCTCTTCCCCCCTCAGTCATCTGGTCATTAGTGGGTTAGGGTTCAAATCCAGCGGACACGCTCCTCCAGAAAGCCAGCAGGTAGAGTTTGGCGTCTCGCTCAGGGGCACTTCAACAAAAAGACGCGACTTCCCTCGTTGGACTTGAACTCCAGACCTTGAACATGTGTAAAGCCGGCGACCATCTCTGGTGCCTTCTCCATGTTGTAGTCATAACCGGCCCACACCGGAACAGAACCTCTCTAGGGACCACCCGGATGGTTTCGGAGTCCACCGTTTCCCTTTTTTACATTCGCCAGAGTGGAGGATCAGACATGGAGGAAGAGCAGAAGTGGAGGATCAGACATGGAGGAAGAGCAGAAGTGGAGGATCAGACGTGGAGGAAGAGCAGAAGTGGAGGATCAGACGTGGAGGAAGAGCAGAAGGTCGGAAAAGAGCGAGTGTCGCTGCTCCCGGTCGAGTTAAGCTCTCTCGGGACGCGATTACCGCAAAATCCCCCTTGAGAAGCGAGGAAGGACAGGGAGCGAGAGGAGGAGGAGGAGGAGGAGGAGGAGGAGGAAGACAACCGAGAGGTCAATGAAAATAAACAGGTCTTCAATCACACTCGCACGAAGAGGAGTCAAGACCTGGACCGGCATGGGATGACGCAACTGAGAGAGAGAGAGAGGTGGAGAGGTGGAGAGGTGGGGAAGGTGGATGGATGTTCGATGCTGGGAGACAGATTCCCTCGGTTTCTTGGGGATGCTGAGTTGAATACGGACACCCATAGGCCCCGATGACCGCTTCCCATCGGCGCACGCCGGTCATGCGTGCTCGCGCTCTGTCAAACTCTTCCTCTGGACCTCCTGCCCTTCTTCCTCCTTATCCCCGCCAGGAGGATCGCCGGGAGGGGATCGTGCGTTTGGTCACGTATGTGTGTGTGTCTGTTCGTGGCTAATCTGATAAACTATTTGACCCATCGACCTACAAGATTCCAGCACAGTGATGATGAAGGACCTCTCGTGGTTGCAGTGATTCAAAGCCTTTGCAAAACCTGTTTTGTACCACAGCGGAGCGCTAACGTGGTCTGCTGGAGCCTGGTCTACTGCGTCCTGTGGGCCCAGGGACCCACCAGGGAAACACCGAGGCGGTCGGGCAGCGGCCTCGCCTGGCGCCGGCTGTGCAGGGGTTTGGCCTGCGTCTGGCTGGGAGACGTTGGGTCGGCTTGGGGGGCCTGGTCTGCCGCGTCCGATGGGCCCAGAGACCGCGGCCCTGCCCGGAGCTGCGCCCGAAGAGGAAACACCGAGGGCGGTCTGACAGGACGCGGAAGCGGGGCAGGCTAAGCTAACTGCTAGCCCATGCAGACCGGCAGTTCCGGCAGTCCTCCTGGCTGGCGTTGGTTCTCCTGGACGGTGGAGTTTTTGGACTGTGTTGTGCTCAGGCGCGGATCTACGGGGTGGCAAAGGGGTGGTAGCTGCCACCTCTGGGACACAGTCTTGCCACCCCTTTGCCACCCCAGGAAAAAAATCTCTAGATCCGCCACTGGTTGTGTTGAATGGACTGTGTTGCTCACTGTTTGCGTTTTTGTTGTTGCTTTGTTCTCTCTGTTTTTGTATGTTTTTGGCGGTGTTGTTTTTGGGGTATAAGTTGTGTGTTTGTGTGTCTTTTGTGTAGCACTGCTGTGGGCTGGGGGACACGAAATTCGGTGTCTTTTGTGTACGTCGTACTTGAACGAAATGACAAATAAATTGCTCCTGACCGCCGACTCCTCGGCTGGTTTGTCGCCTGCAGCGGAGCAGCGGAGAAGAGGAGGTGCGCCCGGCGGAGATGTGCACGCTTCTAGTTCCACCGTTTTTATTTTTATTTTTTTTGTTTTTCAAAATCTGCATCATTTCACCCCTTCCGCGTCCATTCGTCTCGTCGGCTGTGCAGCGCAGCAGCGCTCCTGCTCCACGGAACAAGCGGAAGTCGAGCTGAAGAGCAGAATCATATTCGCCTAACTGATCAAAAGGCCGATCATGGACACAAACGTATTGCGTCACCCGAGCGGCCGGAGGCGCGAGGGGGGGTGGGGGCGGGGTCACGAGTTCAGCAGCAGTTCAGCGGGGCTGAGGACACGGTGACGCAAGAAGTGGAGAGGCCATACACTGCGCCGCGTGTAATTTAATTTTGTTAGATGTACATACTATAAACACACGCACACACGCACACACACACACGCACACACACGCATGAGCATATATGGTCGCCTCGGGGAAGTTTATTTTCATGTATTAGCATCACTTTTTACTTATTTACATTTGTTTGTCCCTGTCTGATGCGGTCTCTCTACAGATGTCCCCCCCTGTCTTTCACACACACGCACACACACACGGGCATGTGCAAACACACACACACACAGGTATGTGCAAAAACACACACATATACACACACAGGCATGTGCAAAGACACACACAGGCATGTGCAAACACACACAGGCATGTGCAAACACACACACAGACTTGTGCAAAGACACACACACATACACACACAGGCATGTGCAAAGACACACACATATACACACACAGGCATGTGCAAAGACACACACAGGCATGTGCAAACACACACAGGCATGTGCAAAGACACACACATACACACACAGGCATGTGCAAACACACACACAGGCATGTGCAAACACACACACAGGCATGTGCAAACACACACACAGGCATGTGCAAAGACACACACACATACACACAGGCATGTGCAAAAACACACACAGCCATGTGCACAAACATACGCACGCACGCACACACACATGCATACAATGTGTTCCCTCATCTTCCATACATGCACGTGCCCCCCCCACACACACACCTGCAGGCGTCGTTAGAATATTCTAGTGTGTGTGCGTGTGTGCGCGCGCGCGTGTGCGCTGCACGGCGGGCCGACACATCGTAGCAGCAGCGTTAATTCTGAGGGCCGTCTGGCACCTCGCACCGCCTCGAAAAACGTGACCCTCCACCTCCTTCTCCCGCATAAGGGGAGGCAAGGTTGGGCCGTCCCGCTTTATCTCGATTACCCTGCTGAAAGTTTGATGAGGAGCAGCGGCGGGGCGCAGCGGCCCGCGTGGGGGAGAGATGAAACATTCATTGGAGATGGATGATGAAGTCTGCCTCACGAACACTGATCCCCCCTTTCACGACCACGGAGGTGGGCGGAGGAAGGGTGTGTGTGTGTGTGTGTGTGCGCGCGCGCGCGCGTGTGTGTGCATGACAGAGCGTAGAGGAAGAGAGAGAAAGGTGTATAATTGTGTGTATGTGAGTTTGTGTGCATAAGAGAGAGAGAGAGAGAGAGGCGCATTTGCTTGTGTGTGTATGAGAGGTGTGTATTTGTGTGTGTGTGTGTGTGTGTGTGTGCATGAGAGAGAGATATATGCATATGCTTTTATGCCCTCCTGCTTGTGTGTGTGTGTGTGTGTGTGGTACCTGGTATGTTCACTGACCCCACTCATCAGCATATGGGTACGATCTGCCATGGACAGATGAAACTAGATAGGAGGACACACACACACACACACACACACACACACACACACACACACACACACACACACACTCACTCACACACTCACACACGCACATCCATCAGCTCCGTTCCGGGCTCGGCCATCCAGCGGATGTTCTTCCTCCTCCGGTCAGACCTCTCCTCCGGTGCTTCCTGTCTTCCCGATTCATCACTCCGTTTTTTTAGCATCTCGCGCTTTCTGGCAGCATCTGCACCCCCCCCCCTCCTGCGCGCATGTGCAGCAGTTTTAGATGTGAAGCAACTCGTGTGAACCTGTAGCGGAAGTCACTCATTCACACTTGACCGACACCTCTCCGCGGCGTGCGTGTCCACACGCCCATCAAACCGAGGCAGTGAGGATGAGTCGCAGCCATGTGACGTGTCCATCTTCCGCCTGCGTTCGGGTTGGTCACCAGGGCCTGACACTCCCGTCCTCCACAACCCCTCCTCATATGCATTCAGCTCCGTGTGACTCCTGCCTGCCTTGGGGATGAACGGACGGATGTGGCGGGGAAGCTCGCAGCCTGCGTGTCAGGAGCGAGCCTGCAGGACGCGTGTGGGGTTTCCATAGTGGCGCTGTGACTCACGTAGCTCATCGGTGGAGAAGCTTCCTGCGTACACGGATGAGCCAAAACATTACGACCACCTGCATAATATGCCGTTTGCAGCCCTGACCCAAGGAATCCCGGTAGCGTAGCGTTGCCTACCAACACGGGGATCGTCGGTTCGAACCCCCGTGTTACCTCCGGCGTGGTCGGGCGTCCCCCTGGCCGCGTCTGCGGGTATGTGTCCTGGTCGCTGCACGAGCGCCTCCTCTTGTCGGTCAGCGCTCCTGTTCGGCGGGGGGAGGGGGGAACAGCGTGATCCTCCCACGCGCTACGCCCCCCTGGGGAAACTCCTCACTGGTCAGGTGAAAAGAAGCGGCTGGTGACTCCACATGTATGGGAGGAGGCATGTGGTCGCTGCTCCACCTCCCCGGATCGGCAGAGGAGGCTCAGAAGAGTGGGGTAATTGGCCAAGTACAATTAGGGAGAAAATGGGGGGGGGGCAAAAAAAACCCCAGCTTTGACCCACTGAGTCGTAAACTTTAGAAGACCCCCTGAAGGTGTCCTGTGGTATCTGGCACCAAAACATTAGCAGCAGATCCTTCAAGTCCTGTAAGTTGCGAGGTAGGGCCTCCACGGATCCGACTTGTCAGTCCAGCACATCCCAGGGCAGAATTTGGGGGCCCGGGGCAACACCTTGAACGCTGTAAAGTTTTGAAATAATAACTCAAATACCACGAAGCTGCGTTCTGGAAGCTTGAGTGAAGCATTTGTATAACGACGACGCTACATCTGCTGGTGTATCTGCTAGCCACGGCACACTAACACTCCTCTCTTACTCTCCTACATCCGGGCTTAACGCCTAACTTAGAGCGCCCCTTGTGACCACAATACACATTACAAATAACACCAGAAACATTACTAAATATGTTACAAAGCATGGACAGTGAGGTATGACGGGGGTCTTCTGTTTATCCTGACTGGGAATCTCTGAACAGGTGACTGTGGCCCAGGGGGGGTTTAGGGGCTAAAGGCTCTGGGATTTGTTCGGTGGTCATAGCCTCCAAGAACAACAGTCGGTCACTAACGGCTCCAACGACTCTCGTGGCCACTGAACAATGAAGTCGAAACTAACCCCCCAAATCAATAGCTCCGATGGCGACGGGCGCGGCCAAACATCGGGACACAAAAGAGCCACGCATATCAATAGCTCTGACAACGACCCCTAGAGGATAAATGCTGAGTCTCATCGCCAGCCAGTCAGACTAGCTTGGTCTGGTCAGAAAGGCACGAACTGAGGAAGCCTCTAGGATGAGAGGCGAGACGTCTACACGGATATATACCAAGTCCAGCTGCACTTGATCCAACTCCTTTGGAGAACTTGACCTGAAAGTCATTCAGTTTTCCTATCCCCTGAACGAGGTCAGCATACTCAGTGAGGAGATCATCCGCTGCCCTCACTTCTGTCTGGGTTGAAGTTCTTGTGGGCTGCTCTGGAGAAGTGTGAAGAGCATTGGTGATTGTGATTAGTCCCAGTCGACTGGCAGTGTCATAGCCCAGTAGACTGCCCTTACTTCCTTGTAGCACACGGAATGTTGCATTTGTGAAGCGTGATTTGGATTCGACCAGTGAGGTGAAGTTTCCTATAGGGCAGGCAGTGGTGTGCGTGAAGCATAAGAAAATATGGGAACTATGCATTTGGTGAGAGAAGGCTTCTGCCTCAGTCTCTGGTAGGTTGTTTCATCGATGATATTCACAGTTGCCCCTGTGTCAAGGATCACTTTTATATTGCAGTCACTAACCTTTATCTTTGCATTGGGAGATTTGCTTTTGGTTGGGAGACCGCGTATTTCTTGAGATGTGACGCCACTGTTTCCACTGGCGTGTACATAATGCACTCCATGTCGACCTCTGATGCCCCCTTGTGGCAGCTTAGAGCGACAGCATTTTGCGAAACGTCCTCGTTTTCCCCCGTGCCGGGCACGGCATTTCGTCACGGTGGGGAAAGATGCCGGAGCTGTTGCAGCATCTTTTCTTCACAGCTCCCCCTCCCCGCATCTACTGCCAGAACATCCTCCCTTAGATTACTTTGAGCTGCACGTTGTTGCGTTTGTTCCATTCCCGATGCCTGAATCTCTGCAAGTGCCATGGTTCTACCGCGTGAGAGGAGTTCGGTCAACGTCATCTCCGATTTCTGTAGCGCGTGACGCCGCAGTTTATGACATGTGCACGTTGGAATGGTCATAGTTTTGATCTCTTTCAACATCAGGAAAGTCGCAAGTTGCTGCTAATTGCCGCAGCCTGGTGTGATAGGAGTCGAGTGTTTCCGCTGCTAGTTGCTTGGCTTGTCTGAATGTGTAGGTCTCGTAGACCAGTGGTCTCAACCTTCTTGGGGTCCTGGACCCCCTGCGTATTTTTGATCTACCCCGAGGACCCCTCCACCTGATCTTGGGGGAGGGGGGTTGCAATTTGATAGAAACAGTAGAAACTGCATTTTAAATGGCATTATAGCATTTATTCACTCTTTGGGGGAAAAATAAGAGCTTTCAGTTGTAACTTAGTTATAGTTAACAAAACAGAATATGTATTCAGTAACTTTCAGATATATGTAACAAAACAGAATATGTATTCAGTAACTTTCAGATATATGTAACAAAACAGAATATGTATTCAGTAACTTTCAGATATATGTAACAAAACAGAATATGTATTCAGTAACTTTCAGATGTATGTAACTAAACAGAATATGTATTCAGTAACTTTCAGATATATGTAACTAAACAGAATATGTATTCAGTAACTTTCAGATATATGTAACAAAACAGAATATGTATTCAGTAACTTTCAGATGTATGTAACTAAACAGAATATGTATTCAGTAACTTTCAGATATATGTAACTAAACAGAATATGTATTCAGTAACTTTGAGATATATGTAACTAAACAGAATATGTATTCAGTAACTTTCAGATGTATGTAACAAAGCAGAATATGTATTCATTAACTTTCAGATATATGTAATAAAACAGAATATGTATTCAGTAACTTTCAGATGTATGTAACTAAACAGAATATGTATTCAGTAACTTTCAGATGTATGTAACTAAACAGAATATGTATTCAGTAACTTTCAGATGTATGTAACTAAACAGAATATGTATTCAGTAACTTTCAGATATATGTAACTAAACAGAATATGTATTCAGTAACTTTCAGATATATGTAACTAAACAGAATATGTATTCAGTAACTTTCAGATATATGTAACAACAGAATTTTTATGCAGTAACTTTTAACAATGCAAACGGGAGCGAGATCTCTTATTAATATACAATAAATTACACTTGTGAAACAGATGTAATTAGAGAAAAAAAGTCCCGTTACCCTTTATAGTTTAGGTAGATAAAGGTCTCAGTCACATTTGAGTAAAATAATCCTATTTCTATAAATGTCATAGGATCTTTTTTTTTTTAAAGATATTTTATTTTCACGGACCCCTTGCAATTACACCACGGACCACTAGGGGTCCGCGGACCCCCGGTTGAGAAACACTGTGTAGACTATGTTGATTTTAGGGGAGAAGTACTCACTCAGTTTGTCTTTTGCTCGTGTATAGTCCTCTGCTTCCCCGGTGTTAGTGAGGTATCAGAGATGGCCTGCACACCTTCCCCTGCATCATGTAGAAGCATCCAGAGCAACTACGGAGTCTTCAAAGCGTCGTAGCCACTTCTTCCAACGGACAGCTGAGTTCTGATCGTCACTTATGTCAAAGGCAGGGAACGACGGCAGTGCAGCAGCCATGTCAGTGGGACATTTTTTTGAATCCTCGTCGTCAGTGTAAAGTTTTGAAATAATAACTCAAATACCATGAAGCTGCGTTTTGGGACCTTTAGTGAAACATTTGTATAACGACAACGGTACATCTGCTGGTGTAGCTGCTAGCCATGGCATATTAACACTCCCCTCTTACTCTCCTACTTCCGGGCTTAACATTTAACTTAGAGCGCCCCCTTGTGACCAGAATAAACATTAAAACTAACACCAGAAACATTACTAAACATGTTACAAAGCATGGACATTACAAACACTTCATCGTGTTCCTCAAACCATTGCTGAACAATGTGTGCAGTGGGGCAGGGAGGGCGCATCCTCCTGCTGAAAGAGGCCACTGCCATCAGGGAACACCGTTGCCATGAAGGGGTGTACCTGGTCTGCGACGATGTTTAGCTAGCTGGCACGTGCCAAACTGATGTCCACGTGAATGGCTGGACCCAGGGTTTCCCAGCAGAACATTGCCCCCCCCCCCCCCGAATTCTCTGCATTGGTGTCAGAAGTGGGATGGCGAGACCGTGAGGCCATCGGAAGCACGTGCGCCCAGGGGTGTGAGGGAGCTGGTAAACTGAAGCGCGGGGACGCGCTTTCCGAAGGGGGGGGGGGTAGTGTAACTATCGTGAATGTAGACTCGCTAGCCGGTTGGCTAACAGGTCGGACCCTTTAGTCGACTTGTTAACGTAGTCGCCCGTGGTGCGGGAGACCCGGGTTCGCGTCCCGGTTGCGGCGGTTCCCGGATGCCCCCTGGATGCGCTACCTTCACTGCATCACACTCCCTCCACCAGCTTGTCGTCTTCCCACTGTGCATCCTGGCGCCATCAGTTCCCGAGCTAAACGGAGCACACGTACACGGTCATTCACATGAGCTAAAAGAAAACGCTCCTCGGACCACTGTCGGTAGGTAGGCGCCACAGCTGACTGGGAGCACCCCACAAGCCTTGACGTTTCAGAGATGCTCTGACCCAGTCGTCTGGCCGTAACAATGTGGTAATTTGGTGACCCTGTCAAAGTCTCTCAGGTCTTTACTCCCGCCCGTTTCTCCTGCATCCAACACGTCGACTACGAGAACTGACTCTTCGCTTCCCATCTAGTCTACCCTGAGCTGGACATGGGCCCTTGTTTGGAGATGATCAGCGTTATTCGGTTCACCTGTGAGTGGTCATAATGTTTTGGCTCATCAGTGTACATACCGTGTTTTCTGTCAAAACGGATCTGTAGTCGCAGTGGCGGCTGGCCAGTAGAGGGCGCTGGGGCGCCGCCCCCTTCAAACATCAAAAGATGAAAATCTACTTAAACATGTTAAATATAATTTAGTTGTATAATATAATAATTATGAATAAAAGTGTTTTCCAGTCTGTGAGCAGCCATTAAATATGGGTTCAAACGGTATTTGTTGGATTTCTGTCTGAATACATATACTTCCTGTCTGAATACATATACTTCCTGTCTGAATACATATACTTCCTGGGTGAGGGGCGCCGGCCAAACGATACCTTATGTAAGCCCTCAAACTTGTGGCGAGCAGGTGACCTGAGGCTGCTGTCTGATTGGTTTCTTCAGATTTTCCAGGGGGCGCAGTTCTGTGCGCCCCAGACACGCCCACTTTTATTGGCAGCGAACTGGTATTGTTTTAATGTGTTTTGATCTAATGTGATTGGACAACTCTCGTGGCTGTCAATCATGTTCACATCCACCACGACGCCTCGTCTCAGCTGTCAATCATCCACCGTGTTTACGAACCCTGATAAAATCTATAGGCTACATTGTCCTTCTTAATAACTCCGTGACTGTGTGGACATTAAAGCAGCTGTCAGGGGTGCTGCGCCAAGTCAAGTTGCGCCCCCCCCCAAATTTATTTTTGCACCAACCGCCACTGAGTCGGTGCTGTTTTGCGAGTCACTGGCGATTTGTTGTTTAAGAAATATTTTACCTTTCTTATGGGAGCCTTAATGTTAGCGTCAGCATCTTAAAGGCTCTCAGAGGGTGGGGCGCCAGACTCGCCCCTCCTGTATCTTATATTTCTATATCCGGAAAAAGAGTTCGCTGAAATAGTAGCACGACCACTTGCCTCGCATCATTACTCTTCACGCATGCGCGTTGCGTGGTTCCTGCAGCGCCACATGGAAGCGGGCCTACGTCGCACACGCACGTTGCGCACACGTTGCGCATGGCGCGCCAAGCTGCGCAACAAACACACGTCCTCATTAAGGCCATAACCGTTACTGCGGTATTGCGTTTAAAACGGTGGGGGGCGGGGCGCCTCCCTAGCCGGATGGTTACAGCGCATGGCCGCATGGTCGGGACTGTCGCTGATTCGATTCCAGCCGGCGACCTTTGTTTGCTCGTCATACCCCGCCCCCCCCTCTCTCTCTCGCGCTCTCTCTCTCTCTCTCTCTCTCTCTCTCTCTCTCTCTCTCTCTCTCATTTCATGTCTGCCTCTTCACTGTCGCTGTCTAATAAAGGTAAAATAAATGCCAAAAAAAAATAAAATAGAATAAAAAAGGCAGGGGTCAAAAGTTCACGCGCCGTCACTCACCACCGGCACATCTGCCGCTGTTGCCGTGGCAACCGGCAGCTGGAGCCGGCTGGCAAAGGGGGAGGGAGGTTCTCTCTCGCTCGCTCGCTCGCTCGCTCGCTCTCTCTCTCTCTCTCGCGTGCGCGCTGCGGGCGCATTTTGATGCGTTCTGACGGACGCGGCGCCGAGTCGCAGTGCTGCGGGGCCGCAGCGCAATCCTCTCACACACCTGGCCCATTACAGCTGTTTTTCCAACACATCGAAACGCATCTTATCCATCCTTCCCCACACATGGGAGAGGGGGGGAGAGAGAGGGGCAGCCGCAGCTTTTCCAGCCAGGCGGTGCCGGGTCTGCTTGCACGTGCCAGCCACCCTTCCTGCAAAGCCTCACGGAGCACTTCCGGTTTTCCTCCCGCCGCCAATACACTTTGTAGAGTGCGTGTCCTTCCACGTCTCCGACGCTTTGGCGCAAAACAAGGAGAAAGCGTGCACGAGTTGGGGGGGGGAGGGGAAATAAATTGCATCATCTTCATATTTCTCGCGACCCCGTTCAGATGAATAGTCATCTGCACCGAAGTGACGATGATATTATTTCAGCCCTGTGTGCGCGCGCACGCGTGCCTGGACGAGTGCGCAAGAGCACCGGAGACGCGTTTTTAAGCCTTATATAGGGGGAGGGGGGAGGGGGGGGGTGAATTAGTGTTGCACGGATTTGTACTCGGTGTCACATCAATATTAGATGCGGACCTATTGTGTGACTTCAACAAATTCTATCCCCCTGTGGAGAGGCCAGCGGTTGACCTCGCTCCATCTTATAACATTTCGGAAATAGCACAGAACAAAAGTTCCCCCGTATGTGAAAACACAGCGGCTGGTGAATTTAATGTGACCTAATTGTTCCCGCGCTCCTCCGGGCTCCTCTCGGGTTTCACCTCCGTCTCACCGCCTCTCTGCAGAGCGCGCGTCAAAGCAGCGAGCACGCAGCGCCACACCGTTGCTTCCGCCGTCTCATTTCTGGCTTAATCTCAACTGCGACATTTTTAATGTTATTTCATGCAGCCGGCTCTGTCCTGCCCAACTAAACATAGCGTTATAACGCGTGAACCGCTTAAAGTCCTGCAGAAATGTAAGGAGAAATCGCAACACTGCTGCACACGTGCAGCTGTGCCAATATGGTGTATACGGTGCATATATATATATACATATATATATATATATATATATATATATATATATATATATATATATATATATATATATATATATATATATATATATATATATATACATACACACACACACACATATATATATACATATATATATATACAACACATACTACATATACACACACATATATATATGTATATATACAGACATATATACATATATATATACATATATACCCATATGTATATATACATCTATGTATGTATATATATATATATATATATACAACACACACATACATACATATATATACGTGTGCACACACACATATATATGTATATATACAGACACACACACATATATATATACATATACATACATATATACCCATATGTATATATACATATATATATATATGTACATATACACACACACATATATATATATACATATACATATATATATATATGTGTGTGTGTATGTGTGTGTGTGTGTGTGTGTGTGTGCAATACCGGATTTATTATTTTATTAATCTTGCCACTTTTTTTTTCTTTTATTTGCTGGTGCCTTGTTTCTTTTCCTCTGCGTGTCCCCGGGGTGAGGAGAAGGTTTTAGCTTTGTTCTAATTCTGACCACATCCCGTAATGCAGACGACAAGAAAAGTAAACCTGGACACGTGTGGGGGGCTGTTACAGGAGGCCCCGGGGTTTCTATTTTAGACAGAAAACCTGTGCGGCCCGCTTCTGGAAAATGGAACGCGTGCGTGCGCGCGCGCACGCACACGCGCAGCTATTAGTATCATCGTGTAAGCGTCATTGTGACCGTAATAAACGTTATAATGTAACATTTGTTGAGCACACGCGCCATTGCCCAGCAGATTAATATCCAAAAAAACTAGGAAGCCCTGGAAAATGAAGCGGTTTGATGTGAGGGACACGTGAACTGGCTCATCAACACACAACTGAAGTCAACAATTATTTTTATTTTTATTTTTCCTTTTTTTGTTTTTTGTTTTTTTTGGGGGGGTTTTTTTGGGTTTTTTTGGAAATTGTTCACATTATAATGTTCGGGGAGCGGTTAACGTGAGCCCCTCCAAACACCTTTATGGCCGCCCAATTAATTCCCTTTAATGGCTTCGCGCGCTGAGCTGAACACGGGGGACTGCGGCGTGCACGCGCGCGTGCCCGTCTGAGCCATTGACAGGTAATGAATGATTCACGAGAGGAAAGGAAATAGGAGAAACAAATGATCCCGCTGTGCGAGAGGAGCGGACCGGAGGCTCGGGGAGCGGACCGGTCTCGGCCAGGCTGCTGCTGCGGCTGCGGGCAGGAAACGCAGGTATGCCTTCCGGTTTGTAGCCTAGTTGGGGATGCGCTGGTAAAACACGTGAGATTGTTTTTTTTACACAAGTTCAGAATAAAGTTGAGCGGCGCCGGCGGGGGAGGAGGAGGAGGAGGAGGAGGAGGAGGACGACACGCCTGAGGGGAGCTGGCGCGGTCTCGGAGTCTTTGTCCTCGCGGATCGGGCTCTTAGGCCAGCAGGGCAACCGGAGCCTCCACGCGCGTACCTACACGAGACGAACGGCAGGGACGGAGGCGCGGGCGGAGAGAGAGAGAGGAGACGAGAGAAACCGGGGCGGACCCACGCCGCGAGGGGACGCCGGTCCCGGGAGCGGGCGGCGGGGGGGGGGGTTGCCGCGTGTGGCACGGACAGCCCGGCGCGCCGGACGGGGCCGCAACCGGCCGGCGGTGATCGCCAGGACGCGGAGCCGAGGAGGAGAGGAAGGAAGGGACGCACGGTGCGCGCCAGGACAGACTGTGGGGGGGGGGGTCTCCGCGTGTGTGTGTGTGTGTGTGTGTGCGTGCGCGCGCGCGCGCCCGGTCCCCGTGTTCCGTACGACTGCGGCGTAATAAACGCGAGGCGTTATAGCCTCCGTCTCTCCGTCCAAACCCCCCCCCCACACACAGTGACGCAGCCCGAGTGAGAGTAACGTCATTTGACCGCGTGCATTAATTTAAATTAAACTTCACGAGCCAGTCGGGTGATTATTGTGTCACAATTGGAGGAAATGTGACAGAAAGACGTTTTATCTGGCGAATGGTCTCAGTGCACGGCTGCAGAATGTAAACATGGGATGGGGGAGGGGGGGGGAGAGGGGAGGATTAATTAGGGCTATATTTGATTGCATATTACTCTGTTTTATTTCAGTAGTTCCGCGTGTGCGCGCGGCAGCTGAAGTGAACTATCTGCAGCCGTGCTGGCGGTGCAGGACCCTGGGAAACGAGGCGACCCCGCGCTGCCGGAGTCCCAGAGCTCGGTGCATTCACAGTTCACGGCCCGCGCGACCCTAATGCGATGTGACGGCAGAACCTTTACTGGAATAAACGGGGAGATAGTATCAGGGAAGGCTGACCGGACCGTGAACCGAGGGCCTAACACGGAGCAAATTAACATCAGCGAAAATAGCTGGGTGTTCTCGGACGGCTGACGTGCCAAGGCAGCAAATGCGTCCCGCGTTGTCAGCCCGTCTTCGCATGCGGAGAGACGGATTCGTGTCAGGGGCTCCGGCCCTCGAACCTTGCCTTGCTCTTTCCCGTTTATATCACAAGGCTGCACAGGCTCCACGCCCAAACAGCTGCTTTGGGTTTTCTGTTTTTTTGTTGTTGTTTTTTTTGTTGGTCTACTGACATGTATTAATCTACTCTAATCTACTGAAGACGCATTAGCGCTCATCCTGTCCTGCCACCGACAACATGGCGACAACACGTATATGCATGACACGTACGGGAAGGCTGCGAGAGGGCCGGTGTTGCGCCGAACTCTGTGACCCGTCATATTATGTGACCCTGCTTGTTCCAAGCCAGGACACGCTGCGGTAAGGCGGGGTTAAATTTAGACGCCAGTAGGTTGGGGGCAGTTAATTTTACACACGGGTTTGTTGTGGGTAAGATTAGGATTAGCATCTGGGCGGAGGCCAGAATGGTGTTTTTAAAGGTCAGGGTCACATAATCTGAGGAGTCACGGATTTTGGTGCAACACCGGCCGCACTGGGCAACTCGAGGCTTTAGCAGTGAAACTGCTCGTGTTATTTTCTTTTTCTTTTCTTTCCTTTCTTTTTTTTTTAAATCGTTTCCCCTCCTTTTCTCCTCAATTGTCTCTGCTCCACCCCCGGTCTCTGCTCCACCCCCGGTCTCTGCTCCACCCTCTCCGCTGATCCGGGGAGGGCTGCAGACTACCACATGCCTCCTCCCATACATGTGGAGTCGCCAGCCGCTTCTTCTCACCTGACAGTGAGGAGTTTGCCCTGACAGTGAAGAGTTTCGCCTTACAGTGAGGAGTTTCTCCTGACAGTGAGGAGTTTCACCTGACAGTGAGGAGTTTCCCCTGACAGTGAGGAGTTTCCCTTGACAGTGAGGAGTTTCCTCTGACGGTGAGGAGTTTCCCCCGACAGTGAGGAGTTTCGCCTTACAGTGAGGAGTTTCTCCTGACAGTGAGGAGTTTCCCCTGAAAGTGAGGAGTTTCCCTTGACAGAGAGGAGTTTCACCTGACAGTGATGAGTTTCTCCTGACAGTGAGGAGTTTCACCTGACAGTGAGAAGTTTCACCTGACAGTTAGGAGTTTCCCCTGACGGTGAGGAGTTTCCCTCGACAGTGAGGAGTTTCTCCTGATAGTGAAGAGTTTCTCCTGACAGTGAGGAGTTTCCCCTGACAGTGAGGAGTTTCACCTGACAGCGAGGAGTTTCACCTTACAGTGAAGAGTTTCCCCTGACAGTGAGGAGTTTCACCTTACAGTGAGGAGTTTCCCCTGACAATGAGGAGTTCACCTTACAGTGAGGAGTTTCCCCTGACAGTTAGGAGTTTCTGTGGTTTTTTTCTCACTTAAGTTGTTATTAAGTTTTCAAAAAGATATAAACAGAACGGCACAATAACATCAACACAAAAGCATACAGTAAGACACAGATATAAATAAACCAACAAATAAATAAACAAACAAACAAACAAACAAACAAATAGTTGTCCGGAAATATTTCAACATTCACACAGATATTTTAATTAGTCATGCACGTAGTCAGTGCCATGTGCCATATTAATGCTCCATCGTTCCAGTTCTTTTAAATATGTTCTCTTGGACTCTCAGAATGAAAGTCCACGTCTCCATAGCAACAACGTCTCGGGACAATTTCCATCCACTCTTGCTGTTCTGGAGAGTTAACATGTGGTCGGTTTGTGGTAACGGCTTTCTTTCTTGCTGCAGGTAAAACCTGAGTCAGGTAGAGGTCTTCTCTCTCTCAGCACCATCAGAGTCACAGGATGCGGGTCTGGGATTCCTACGTGTACATGCTGCCGGTGTAACCCCACCTTTGCGCATTTCCAGAAAACATGCGAGTGGTCAGCCTCCACCACCGCTGTTGTGCAGAAAAATGCTGCTTTTTATTTTAGGTGTTATAAAAAAGCCCCCCCCCCAAAAAACAGCGAGTTACTAGATTCCTGCAGCAGAATTCCCTCCATATTTGTGAGTTGGTGGGTGTCCATTGTGTCTCACACATTTGATGCCATTCTTCCTCTGTTGTCTGAATGCTTAACTCTGCTCCCCATTTTGCTTTTATGTCGAGTTGAGCCCCCCCCCCTTCTCCCCAAAGCTTGGCACAAAGCAGGGATGTCCGTAAGCCCCTTCTGTTTGTACACATCCACAATCCCCCCCATCACATTAGCTGAAGTTTCATCTGGTTCCGACCTGATCTGTTCTGGAAAGTAGTCTCTTAACTGCGCGTATCTAAAGTAGTGTTTGTGTTCGAGACCACATTTTAATCTTGGAAGCTCATAAATTCACCATTTTCTAGAGCTGTACACGTTGCCGTAATGTATTTTTGTGCCCCATTCTTTGAATGTTGGATCATGCACCCCTGGCTCAAACTTGGAGTCATATGCAAACCACTGAATATTTCTAGCGTAAAGGCCACCACTGGGTCCATAGCATGTTTCATTGCCCCTATTAAATATCTGTCTCCCACCAAAATCTGGATCTGGTAACCCTGTATCTCCCTTTCCATTTCTTTCCACCGGGATTCATAGTCGGGTCTACACCAACAGGTCAGAGGTCAGAGTTGGGCTGCATGAAAATATTCCCTAAGACCTGGTAAAGCCACCACCCCTTACTTTTAGGAAGTTGTAGTAGTGTCGTAAATTTTATTCTTGGCTTTTTGCTGTTCTGTGTAGGAGGAATACCGTGGGCTATCCCCCCACCCCCAGTTCCCCCTGAACAGGCGCCCCAACCGACCAGAGGAGGCGCTAATGCAGCGACCAGGACACATACCCTCATCCGGCTTCCCACCCGCAGAAACGGCCAATTGTGTCCGTAGGGACGCCCGACCAAGCCGGAGGTAACACGGGGATTCGAACCGGCGATCCCCGTGTTGGTAGGCAACGGAATAGACCGCCACGCTACCCGGACGCCCCACTGCTTGTGTTATCGACTCGCCAGTGGGCAGCTACAATTTGTTTTGTATACACTCACGAACGCTAAGAAGTCGAAAGTTGCGTAGTGTTGCTTTAAGGAAGTGAAAGTCTGTGGTGGTCTTTGTGCCAGCAGGCTGCACCTGCCTCCTCCAGATCCATATCCAGCAACAGAGGAACATGAGCCTGGACCAGCAGGACCCTAACACTCAGTGCGCGTCAAGTCTTGTGTTTTATTAGATTAGCGCACCCAAGAGGTGAAACTACCATATATGCAGGTTATGCGGCTGCAACCGTTTAGGGCCCGCACACATGGACACACGCGGACCCCCCCCCTATCGTATCAAAGATCTGGTTAGTGCAGTCGCCCGGCGGCGACCCGGGTTCAAGTCCTGGCTGCGGCGGAGGTTCCCGGCTGTGCCCTGAATCTGCTGCATTACCAAGGCGTCCGACCCGTTAGCCAAGGGCTGGTGAATCGTGGTCGTTACCCTACCCCCCCTCCCTCCTTCGGGAAGCGCGAGCCGGACCCCGCGCTTCAGCGTATCAGTTCCCTCACGCCTCTGGGCGCACGCGCTTCCGATGGCCTCACCATCCCACCTGCGCTAACCAGCCAACTAAAGGGTCCGACCCGTTAGCCAAGGGCTGGCGAGTCTAGTCATCCGAGGTCGTTACCCTACCCCCCTCCCTCCTTCGGGAAGCGCGAGCCGGACCCCGCGCTTCAGCGTATCAGTTCCCTCACGCCTCTGGGCGCACGCGCTTCCCATGGCCTCGCGGTCTCACCATCCCACCTGCACTAACCAGCCAACTAAAGGGTCCGACCCGTTAGCCAAGGGCCGGCGAGTCTAGTCCGGCTGCTTACAGGAATCCTAGACGGCGTTTGGCATCAAACCTCGAATTTCCAAAAGCAGTTGGACAATCTGCCCCGGACGTGAACTAGCAGACGAAGCCATGCGAACGCTGTAAGATCCCATGTGAACCCACTGCAGCCACACCGAGAATCGACCGAGTCAAGGTGAAAGGTTAAAAGAAAGGCTGGTAGGACCGGAGAGTGAGTGGCTGGATGTATCCTGTTGTGTGTCGATACCATAAAGAGCAGACCGTCATTAAGGAGCGTGTCCTCGAGCAGCTGCGCCTCCTGCACGTGGAACAAGCGTGTTTCCGTCTGACGTGCCCTCACGCCCCTGTATTGATTATGACGTCACCCAATCAGGTGCGCTAGCACTGTGCTGATCCTGCTGGTGGGGCGGAAGAAAGCCATCAGAAATGAAGTGACTAGTGCTCTCTCTCTCTCTCGCTCTCTCTCCTTCATCCCAAATCCGACTCAGTCTAATTTCCAACTCCCACTGTGTAAACAGCTGGATGGCAGTGCTGCAAACATCTGGCCTGCTTCTGTGTGTGCGTGTGTGTCTGTGTGTGTACAACAGCATGTGTGTGTGTTTTATGTGTGAGTCCCTGTCATTGAAAGTGACACTATATTTGCATTATGATCACATAGAGGCAATCGGAGAGCTTGAAATCCTTCCACCTTTAGGCGGTTTAAGGTGGTAATGTGGGAGATGTATTAGTGCACACAGCTCCACAATGAGGCTGTATGTATAAACTACATTAGGATTACTGCAAAAGAAGAATGATAATGATAATAAAACTCAGTATTGGAAGGTCAAAAGGAAAAAAAATAATGCTGTTTTTAGAGACAGGTATGTAAACCACATTTCTTACTTTGTGAATTTTGCCATTTCAAATAAAGAAGCTTGTTGGAATCAGCAAATATTTGATAAAATCCCCATTACAGGCTTGCTTGGGGTTGGATTGTTTTTTTTTTATGTAAAGAAGTCAGATAAATTGCAATGGAAACAGATTTGTTAAATAAAAGAAATAGAACTAGTGTAGTAAAACTGCATCCGGGGTTTTATTCATTTAAACAGATCTGATGGAAACGCAACTAATTCACATGATTGATATTTGTGAGATTGAATTACTCCCTTCAATTTTATTCTAACGTTGGATGGACCCACGGCCATAGACGGTAACGACTTACATTAGATATTACCGTATTTCCCGGACTATAGGTCGCTATTTCTTTACTCGTCCGGCTGGTCCTGCGACTTATATTCCGAAGTTACTTAAACAGTGTAACTGTTACGGCGGTCTCTACCGCCCCCTCCGTTTCCCCGCCGCCACCTCAGCCCTCCCCTAGGGCGCGCTCTGCCCGTGCCCTCTCTCCAGGCTCTGGCATTCCCGGGACTTCGGCGCGCGCTGCCAGAGAGCTGCGCTCCCGCCACAAGAGGCAGCGGTAACGAGCGAGGCTCGTCCTCGCCCCACACCTGGTCCCAATCTCCAATCACCCCACCTGTCTTCCATCTCCGATCACCCCACCTGTCTTCCATCTCCAGTCACCCCACCTGTCTTCCATCTCCAATCACCCCACCTGTCTTCCATCTCCAATCACCCCACCTGTCTTCCATCTCCAATCACCCCACCTGTCTTCCATCTCCAATCACCCCACCTGTCTTCCATCTCCGATCACCCCACCTGTCTTCCATCTCCAATCACCCCACCTGTCTTCAATCTCCAATCACCCCACCTGTCTTCCATCGCCAATCAACTCATCCATAAGAACCTGGTCTGCTCTTCTAACAGCGCGAGTTCGTGGCGTAGCCTCCGTGGTAGCGTACCTCGTCTCTAGTGTCCATGCCACTTGTTTCATGTCTCTAGTTCGTTTATTCTCGTCTCAAATTCGTGTTCAAGTTTCAAGGAGTTACTTTTGTACTGTTTGTCTGTTACCTCCAACCTCATTATTTTCTCCTTCTGCCCTAAGGACTGTGTTGGGATTCCGGAAGCCAGCTCAAGCAAGCCACTCCTCGCCGCTCATCTCCAGTCATCTCCGCTACTCTCTCTCATTCTTTAAATCACCCACTGGGCTTTAACTTGCTCCCTGCCTCCTGAGTTGTGCATTTGGGTTCTGGGACTGAAACATAACAGTAACTTTGTGGGATGAATACACTGCATTTCAACTAAGGCCACTAGATGACGCTGTTTAATCTTGTGACTCAATTTGAAATAGTGTACCGCCATATAAATGCGACTTATACACCGAAGTGATTTTTATGGGGTTTTCTTTCCTCGCAATAACAGGGTTTTTTTGTTGTTGAGTGTGATGGATGTTTACTCTCTCACCTTGCTTATAGTGGATGGGAATGAGCTTCCCTTTTTACTTCTTTCAGTCAAATGTAGCTTGGTCTT
>JAJHIY020002164.1:200000-216825 GCA_022114975.2 Lampris megalopsis
AAATCTCCGTCAGGGAAAGGAGGGGTGGAGGGAGGCGACTTCCATTAAGGAAAGCGCCGGGTTTTACATTTTCTCATCAGCGCGCGCGGAGTGGAAAGTAACAACAGGCCCTTCAGCACAATTACCGGGTCCATCCTGTCTGTCTGAGACCGCTCGGGGACGAGGTCTCTCACGAAACCCCGCGTTGCTGTTTTGCAACTCGAGTGACAAAAGTCTGAACTAAATGCACCACTTTCGTCACGTGTTCAAGGCCTTCACTTCCCTCTCGTCGCCTCTTATCCCCGTCTTTCAGGCTGCGTCCTTGTACACGTGTACGTGTGTTCGTGTGTGTTCGTGTGTGTATGCGTTTTAGGCTTACTTGCCTGTGTTACTCACTACCTGAGATGCGTGCCTTCTTGCTTGCATGCATGAATATACGATACATATAGTATATACAAGCACACACATATATACATATATATGTGTGTATATGTTTATGCATATATAAACTAAATGTATAGTATATACATGCATATATGTATATGTGTATATGCATGTATATACTATATGTATAGTATATACATGCATATATGTATATGTGTATATGCATGTATATACTATATGTATAGTATATACATGCATATATGTATATGTGTATATGCATGTATATACTATACGTATAGTATATACATTCATATACATATGTGTGTATATGTATATATGTATATGCATGTACATATGTATAAGCATATCTATATATGCATGTATATACTATACGCATGGTATATACGTGCAAAACATATATACATATACAATATATGCATCTACATATGCATATATACGTACATGTATACACAAATATACATATATGTATACATATACTATACATATGTATACATATATACACACATATGTACGCATGCATATATGTCCACAGGATGTTGCAATGAAAGCTCTGCTGTAGAAAATAGAGCTCAACAATTCAGGAGCAAAGATATATTTATAGATAAACTTTGGACTAAAAAATATACATATGCATATATGTGTGTGTGTGTACACACATATACATATATACATATCTATATAATATACATATATACATATGCATATACATTATCTTTTGAAGCTCACATCAACAGTGTTACTCGGTCTGCATACTTCCACCTACACAATATTACACCTACCAGCACCGCCATACTCACCCCCACCCTGGTTACATCCCGTATTGACTACTGCAGTTCTGTCCTCTTTGGTCTTCCCCTCAAGTGTCTTCATACACGTCAGCTGGTCCAGAATTCAGCTGCCCGTATCAGTACCAGAACTCCTTCCACAGATCATATCACTCCTGTTCTTCAGCAGCTCCACTGGCTCCCTGTTAAATACCGTACTGACTCCAAGATCCTGCTCCTCACCTTTAAGGCCCTTAATAACCCAGCTCCTTCATATCTCTTTGGACTCCTTCATGTCCTGCACTCTCAGATCCTCTTCTGCCCTCCAACTCACTACACCATCGGCCCGCTTGACCACCATGGGTCTAGACTCTAGAGCCTTCAGTCGTTCTGCCCCCCGCCTATGGACCCCTCTCCCACAAGACCTTCCCAACACGGACTCTCTTTCAGCCTTCACATCCCATCTCAAACGCACCTTTTCCAACTGGCATATTCAGTCTGAGCCACGCTTCGCTGAGTTTTGTGCAGCTGATGATTTGATACTTATCTGTTGTGTTAACTTTTTATTGTCTACCTGCTTTGTTGTGGTTTGATGCTGTCTGAACCAGTGCTGCTGGTTTTTTACTGTGTTCTGTAAGGTGTCCTTGAGTGCTCTGAAAGAAGCCCACAAATAAAATATTATTATTATTATTATCACACATATATACATGCATATACATAAATACATATGCATGTATATACTAAATGTACAGTATATATGCATAATGTGTACATGCATATAAACACGCGCGCGCGCGCGCGCGTGTTTTCTGGTGTGCACCTCCATGTTTTCATGGCTGCACCCACCTCAAGGTCACTAACAGTAGGGGTGGATGGAAACGACCGAGGAGGCAGAAAAGCTCTTCAGTACCCGCTCCCAAACAAACACCTTTTGTCAACCTGGGGGGGGAGGGGGTGGGGGGCTGTTTCCCAACGCACTCCGTCCCCTGCAGCTGAGCGCTCCCGGAGGTGAGAGGAGGCGCCGCGGCACCTGAGAGGCGGAGGAGCCAGACTCCGGTTAGGCGGAGGTTAGCTGTGATTTCACACGCCCACACCTCTTTTCGCACTTTTATCTCATCTGTGCCGCCAAATCAACACTAACGCTGGCCTCCCCCCTCCTCCTCCGCCTCCTCCTCCTCCGCCTCCTCCTCCCCCAGCTCGGACCCAATCCAATATTTGTGAAGTCGCGAGGCTGACAGGAAGTCTGGAGATGACCTCTCGTGCAGCTTGCTGGCTGGGTTTATAGGTCAACGTTCCCCCGCCCGAGGGCACGGGACCGAAAAACAGGCGAGGCACGACGGCGTGCACGCACGCACGCGCGCACGCGCGCGCCAACATCAGTACACGCACGTATGAGCCGGACTCTGATGGAGACGCAACCCGGCTTTTGTCCAGGTGCTGAAATACACGCCTGCCGCTGTCACAGATACAAATACCCAGGGCCACCCCTACACACACACACGCACACGCACACACACGCACGCACGCACACACGCGCAGGAGGAGTATAACAAACATGGCACAGTATGTGGACTTAGTTGACAATGCCAAGAGAACCCAAACATGTCATAACCGATCACAGTCCTCCGCCTTCCACCTCCTGTTTATTCGGCCCTGCAAACCGACCAGGAACTCTGGTCCAGAGGAGCTGCGCTGGTCCTCACTGCAGGAGATAGCACGGGAGGTGAAGACTACACACACACACACAGAAAACCACATACACACACGCATTAACAGATATAATGGCACATCGCACATCCAACGCCTTTATACATACATGCCGCCCTGGCTAACATTCAGTTAGACACCTAAAGTCCATATACACTTGGTTAAATATCATCTAGGATATAAATAGTTGTAAAAATGAAGCGATGCCTCCTGCGGTGCGGGCGATACGGGTTCGCGTCCCGGCCGCGGCAGTTTCTGTGGTTGCGTTGTCCCCCGAATTCGCTACAATATGTTAAAAATATAAATGGAAGGATGGCATAGAAAAGTCATAATACTCACAGTTATATGGTTAGAGCTTATGCAAATGAGCGTAGTAATATGTACAGGACCAAGCACGTGTAACCGCCTAATATTCACCCCTTCACCGTTTATGTGCGGTGGGGGTGGGGTAGTCTTCCTGGATCTCCTAAAATCCACAATGATCTCCTTTGTTTTACTGATGTTCAGGACCAGGTTATTGTCTGAACACCACCCAGCCAGGTGTTGGACCTCCTCTCTGCAGTGTGTCTCCTCGTTGTTGGTTATGAGTCCCGCTATAGTGGTGTCATCAGCAAACTTCACTATAGTGTTGGAGGAGTGAATGGGGGTACAATCTTCGGTGAGAAGGGTGAAGACACAGCCCTACGGCACACCTGTGTTCCGGATGAGGGTTGAAGATGTATGGTTACCTATCCTGACGTTTTGTGGTCTGTAAGTAAGGAAGTCCATAATCCATGAAGAGAGTGAGGTGGTTAATCCTATAGTTTGTGTACCAATTTATGGGGGATTATCGCATTGAAAGCAGAGCTGAAGTCAACAAAAAGCATCCTGAGATATGTGTTCGGATGCTCCAGGTGGGACAGGGCTGTATGAACTGTAATTGAGACTGCATCCTCCGTAGATCTGTTCCCGCTATAGACAAATTGGTGGCTGTCCAGATCTATGGGGATGATGTCCTTGATGTGAGAGAGTATAATCCTCTCACAGCACTTCATGATAATTGGGGTCAGGGCAACTGGGCGATGGCCATTGAGGCAGTTGACTGCTGTCTTCTTGGGTACAGGTACCTCTCCACATGCTGCGGGGGTTGTTGTTGTGCGTGAAGTGCCCCTCAATACGCTGCTTGTGCCTGCGTTTAACCTCTCTAATGCCCTTTCTCAAGTCCCTCCGGGCATTTTTGTAGGCCAGCATGTCACCTGTCCTGAAGGCAGCATCTCAGGCCTTGAGCAGAGACCGCACATTCCTGTCCAGCCAGGGCTTCTGGTTTGGAAAGACCTTGATGGTTTTGGTGGTTAGTACTGTCCCAGTACAGCAGTGAATGTAGGCCAGGACGGCTGAAGTGTATTCCTCTAAGTCTGCTCCCTGTGCAAACACTCCCCAGTCTGTGCTTTCAAAGCAGTCCTGCCGTCGTGAGGTGGCTTCCTCACTCCAGACTTGGACAGTTTTAACAGCTGGTCTTGTTCTGCAGATTACGAACGAGACTCCGGCATGCTAACTAGGAACTAACCAGACAAATCGCTCCACCAACTCAGAACGGCCATGTGTACGTAGACTTGCGTGGCTTAATCTTTGAGACAAGCATCTGCTACTGGCAGAGCACTGAAAGACGCCGGATGACAGACTCTTGTAGATTTAAGGTCTTTGTGGGCACCAGATTCCCTGAGATCCAGGAGCTGACTGAAGCCCAAGCCTGGAGGTACGTGGACTCTGCCAACAGTCTTGCAGACGACATCACCCGTGGGAAGACCCTAAGGGAGCTGGCTGAGAAGAACCAGCTCGAAGGACCACATGTAGTGGAAGATTGATAGCTTGGACTGTAACTGGTTGGGAGTATGTGACCACTGTGGTGCATCAGCAAGAATGCAAAGATGGTATCTTCGGTGATCACCTACTCCCGAGTCCCAACCAGCTACAGATACAGTCTGAGCTATCAATCCTCCACTACATGTGGTCCTTCGAGCCGGTTCTGCTCAGCTAGCTCCCTTAGGGTCTTCCCACGGGTGATGTCATCTGCGGGATTGTTTGCAGAGCCAGAGTCCATGTACCTCCAGGCTTGGGTTTCAGGCAGCTCCTAGATCTCAGCGACTCTGGTGTCCACAAACACAAATCTACAAGAGTCTTTCATCAGGCGTCTTTCGGTGCTCCGCCAGTAGCAGATGCTTGTCTCAAAGATTAAGCCATGCAAGTCTAGGTACACACGGCCGTTCTGAGTCGGTGGAGCGATTTGTCTGGTTAGTTCCGCGTAACTAGTTAGCATGCAGTAAGTCATGTTTAATAACTCTTAAAAGGATAGATAAATTTGGGACAAGAGACAAAACCAAAATTTAAGTGATGCATCTTTATTATATAGCCTAAAATTATTTGGAGGCACCGCCAGTTGTTTTAGTTTAAAACAGAGTGGCGTTAAACTAGTTTAAAAGCATACAGTAATGGCGCCATTTAGTTTGAAACCGCACCCAGGCCCCGCCCACAGTACCACTACACATAGCAGACGTTGACATGGCTACATGTGTTACATACACACGCACAGAACCGGAAGTGCACGAAAGTGAATGGGTACGCACGCACACGCATAGTCAGGGGTCCAACATTACAGAAGTCTGGGCTGTGACAGACAGGCACATGGTGTCACTTGCCCTTTGCATGATATATCGTTCATTGACGAGCCTTGAGGGCCCCAGAACATGTATTAATAATAAACATCATAATATGTAGAGACGCGCGCAACAAAGTAACGAAAGCCGAGCAGTGCGGAGTACAGACGGCGTCTGATGACTTCGCAGAGCGCGTGGAAGAGGCGTGTCTGAAAGGCGTCATGGCTGCCCAGACCCTCCCTCCCAAGCCACGTGTTTTCAAAATGAACACCCAAACGTACATACACTTCCCGTTTCACATCGGCTCGTGACGGGGCTCCAAATTTTCCACGGTGAATAATTCAGGCTGGGCATGTCTTACACGGGGTGCGGGGTCCTATCCCCCGCACCCCGTGTCGGTCCGCATGGCTTCCGCTGCTCGTGCGCGGAGCCGCCGCGCGCTGAATTATTGAAGGCGGTAATTAGGTGACTGCAGCTCTGGAGGGGGGAAGGCGACCGGAGGAACACGGGCATGTTCAGGATGACATCATCAGATCATCTCTCCGTCTATCATCCGTCCATCTGTCAGGGGGGGGGGGCAGAGGGACCCCCGGCCCCCCCTCTTCCTTTCACCCAACGCGACGGCGGTGTATCTGGGCCGAGTCGACGTCTTCGCTGCAATTTTCCAAACAATTTCAACTGGGGGCGGAGGCGGCGGGGCGGGGGGGGGGGACACACACACAAAAAGAGCAGCTGCTCATATCTGACATCATCCATCATGCGTGTGTCTGTGTGTGTGTTTGTAGGTTGTACACTTGTGTGTGCATATCTGTATGTTCATCTGTGTGTGTGTGCATTTTTATCAGTGATGTGTGTGCCCCCCCCTCTCTCTCTCTCACTCTCTCTCTCTCTCTCTCTCTCTCTCTCTCTCTCTCTCTCTCTCTCTCTCTCTCTCTCGCTCTCTCTCGCTCTCTAACACACAATCATATACATACTGCCTGACACACGTTCTCTCCTTTTTTCTTCTTTTCCTTCTTTCATGTTCGTGGTTTGCCTCAGCATGCACTGCTGCTGAATTGTTGTATCCGTTAGTAGTTTAGCAGTTTCTTTTCATCTAGATTCCAATTCTCTCTCTCTCTCTCTCTCTCTCACTCTCTCTCTCCCTCACTCCCTCTCTCACTCCCTCTCTCACTCTCACACACACACACTCCCTCTCTCCCTCTCTCTCTCTCTCACTCCCTCTCTCCCTCTCTCACTCCCTCTCACACCCACACACTCCCTCTCTCCCTCTCGCTCCCTCTCTCACACTCCCCCTCTCTCTGTCTCTCTCTCTCTCACTCCCTCTCTCACTCCCTCTCACACACACACACTCCCTCTCTCCCTCTCGCTCTCTCTCTCACACTCCCTCTCTCTCTGTGTCTCTCTCTCTTTCTGTCTCTCGCTCTCTCTCTCTTTCTGTCCCTCTCTCTTTCGGTCTGTCTGTCTCTCTTTCTGCCCCTCTCTCTTTCGGTCTGTCTCTCTCTTTCTGTCTCTCACTCTCTCTTTCTGTCTGTCTGTCTCTCTTTCTGCCCCTCTCTCTTTCGGTCTGTCTGTCTCTCTTTCGGTCTGTCTCTCTCTTTCTGTCTCACTCTCTCTTTCTGTCTGTCTGTCTCTCTTTCTGCCTCTCTCTCTTTCGGTTAGTCCCTCTCTTTCTGTCTCTCACTCTCTCTTTCTGTCTGTCTGTCTCTCTTTCTGCCTCTCTCTCTTTCGGTTAGTCTCTCTCTTTCTGTCTCTCACTCTCTCTTTCTGTCTGTCTGTCTCTCTTTCTGCCCCTCTCTTTCAGTTAGTCTCTCTCTTTCTGTCTCTCACTCTCTCTTTCTGTCTGTCTGTCTCTCTTTCTGCCCCTCTCTCTTTCGGTCTGTCTGTCTCTCTTTCTGCCCCTCTCTCTTTCGGTCTGTCTGTCTCTCTTTCTGCCCCTCTCTCTTTCGGTCTGTCTGTCTCTCTTTCTGCCCCTCTCTCTTTCGGTCTGTCTGTCTCTCTTTCTGTCTGTCTGTCTCTCTTTCTGCCCCTCTCTTTCAGTTAGTCTCTCTCTTTCTGTCTCTCACTCTCTCTTTCTGTCTGTCTGTCTCTCTTTCTGCCCCTCTCTCTTTCGGTCTGTCTCTCTCTTTCTGTCTCTCGCTCTCTCTGTCTGTCTGTCTCTCTTTCTACCCCTCTCTCTTTCGGTCTGTCTCTCTCTTTCTGTCTCTCACTCTCTCTTTCTGTCTATCTGCCCCTCTCTCTTTCGGTCTGTCTCTCTCTTTCTGTCTCTCACTATCTCTTTCTGTCTTTCTCTCTCTCTTTTTCTCTCTGTCTCACTCTTTCTGTGTCTCTCTCTGCGCCTCTTTTTCTCTCTCTGCGCCTTTCTCTCGCTCTCTCACTCTCTCTCTCTCACTCTCTCTCTCACACATCGGGCTGCCTGTCCTAAAGCTGTTGTGGTGCTGCAGTCCAATGAGCATGTGTGTTTTAGGTCATGTTTCTCCCCCTCCCTGTTCCATAGTGGAGGTCTAAAGATGTGTGTGCCGTAGGGCTCGGGGGGGGTGGGGTGGTGCAGGGAGGGTGTTGGTGGTGTCAGCGGGGGGTGAGGGAGGGAGGGGGGATGTTGGAGGAGTCTTGCCCTGCCGATGAACTGGGTAGGATCGGATGCTCTGTGACCTGGATAGAGGAGGGGAGGGGTCCAGGGAAGACAATCGCCACGGCAACGATAACACTTCAGTATCATCACTACACTAATCTGCCCATAGCGTCGGGCTGGGCGACGCGCATCTGAGTCGTGTCGTGTTGATGGTGGCGTGCAAATGGCGGTTTGTTCCTTCGCGGCCTTGAAGGAATCAGCCGACAGAGTGTTTGGTATGTTTGTGCCCGGCACAAACCATACAAATATATCCATTGCAGTTTCCATTTGCATCATTTTTATTTATTTATTTGTTTGTTTGTTTGTTTGTTTGTTTATTTATTTAGGAATATTGACAGGGATGATGCAATTGGGGGGGAAAGGGGGGGGATCAAAAAAACAAAAACCCAAAAAGAAATATTGACATGGATTGGTAATATATCATTACTGTGTCAGATGACTTTGGTGAGTAATCTTCTTTCTCCAAATTTCGCATGCGACCGCTGGATTAGCTTGCTGTGGTCCAACCCAGCAAACCGGAAACTGCGACCTGCATGCGAGCGCTCTCCGGAGGTCCGGGATCTAGAACTGGATTCTGGGAGGCGCAGTAAGAAGATGAGCTACTGTGACCACCAAATGATGGCAAATCCACTAAAACTGAAGAAAACCACGTCACCTATCTACACATATTTTCCAGTGGTTTGTCAATCAATCAATCTATCTATCTATCTATCTATCTATCTATCTATCTATCTATCTATCTATCTATCTATCTATCTATCTATCTATCTATCTAGCTAGCTAGCTAGCTATCTAGCTATCTGTCTGTCTATCTATCTATCTATCTATCTATCTATCTATCTATCTATCTATCTAGCTATCTATCTATCTATCTATCTCTCACTCTATCTATCTATCTATCTATCTATCTATCTATCTATCTATCTATCTATCTATCTATCTATCTATCTATCTATCTAGCTAGCTAGCTAGCTAGCTAGCTAAATTAAGACTAAAGTCTAAACTTCTCATCATCTCGTACTCGTTCAGTATCTTCCAAAATAATCTAACAAATGAAGGCCTGGTTTATGTATCTGATGTTTTTCATAACTTGTAATCGGACACTGCAGTCAGTCCCGTTACGCGCACTCCATCCATTTAATTATGCAGCACCCCTGCTATCTGAGAAGATGGATGTATCCGGAAGGCCTGCCCCGCCGCCGCCGCGTCAACGCAACAATTGTCAAACATAGCGGACCAGTCGGAGGAGCGCGAGGCTTGGTGTCACCCACAGCCAAGCCAACGGGCCGGCAGACTGCAGGGCCTGACAGCCAACAGATGGACCCCACAGCCCTCAAGTCCAGCAGACCGCAAGTCATCCCCCCCAATACCAGGGAGAGAGACAGAGACAGAGAGGGGGGGGAGAAACAGAGTGAGCGAGAGAGAGAGAGAGAGAGAGAGAGAGAGAGAGAGAGAGAGAGAGAGACAGGGGAAAGAAAAGTCTCCATCTCCCTTCTGGAACATACAGTAGTGACTAGTTTTAAGGAAATGAATAGAGACAGGTCTGCCATGAGCTAGGATGAGCTCGCCTGTCTATGCTAATTCACACACACACACACACACATTCTTGAACATCTATCTTTGTGAGGACCCTCACTTGACTACATTCATCCCCTATAGCCCTTATCCATCAGACCTACATGCCTGACCTTAATCCTAACCCTAACCCTAAACACAACCCCGCTACTCAATCATCCCTCTTCGGGTAAAGGACTCTGCAGTGTAAAGACCAGGACAACAGCAATCAGCCTGCAGCAGTCCACATCCGAAACGCCTCACTGACGGTACAGGTACGCTGACAGTACAGGTACACTGATGGTACAGGTACACTGATGGTACAGGTATACTTGTGTACAGACTCCTTCAGCACAGACACTTCAGTTTGTCACTGTAAGGGCCCGGCCATGTGGTTGCATTGACTGAATTATTGTCATGTAATTTTTAACAGTATCCTATTTATAATATTTTATTTATATTTAATATTAAATTATTATTTAGTATTTATATAATAATAATAGTAAAATTAATATGTATTTATTATTTATTTCATATTTATTGGCAACCAGAGCTGAGTCATCTGCATAGAGAAGCTCTGGTTGCCGATGATCCTGGAGAAAGGCAAGAAATAGCAGACCGCTTCTCTTCAGCAGTTACCCTCTTTGGACTGAAGATCAATATCTCTAAAACAAAGCTTCTGTACCAGCCTCCCCCTCAGAAAAGCCCTGAAGAAGGTCACCCCAGTATTTTGGTTAATGGAGCAACTCTGAAGACCACTGAGTGCTTCACCTATTCAATTCAGTTCAATTCAATTCAGTTTATTGTCATTAAAAACAATGTGCAGGCACATGTTAGGAATGAAATGAGGGCTGTGGCTTCACCAAACAGTGCAAGACAGACACAGACAAACACAGCAAACACAGTATAAGATATACACACATGAAGACCAAAAGCTAAAAATAAGTTAAAAAAAGAGCTGGAGTACAAAATATTTAAAAATATCCACAGACATTCAGTGGGTGGCCAGGTTCAGGTGGGCAACAGCTTGGGGAAAGAAGCTGTTTTTGAGCCTGGTAGTGCGGGCTCTGAGGCTCCTGTAGCGCCTCCCAGAGCGCAGGGGGGAGAACAGTCCATGGTTGGGGTGGGTGGGATCTCTGCTGATGCTCAGACCCCTTCGAAGGCAGCGTTTGTGATAAATGTCTTTTATGACTGGGAGCTGGGTACCGGTGATATGCTGGGCCGCCTTGACGACCCGCTGCAGAGCTTTCTGGTCTACTGAGGTGCAGTTGCTGCACCACACTGAGATGCAGCTGGTCAGGATGCTCTCTATGGTGCAGTGGTAGACGTTGGTGAGAATTTTGGGGGGTAGACGGGCGCTCCTCAGCCTCCTCAGGAAATGCAGGCGTTGTTGGGCCTTTTTCACAAGGGCCTGGGTGTTTAATGTCCAGGAAAGTTCCTCGCTGATGTGGACTCCAAGGAATTTAAAGCTGGAAACATGCTCCACTTCCAACCCATTGATGTGTATGGGGGAGTGGCTGCAGCTTCTAGACCTCCTGAAGTCCCCAATCAGCTCCTTCGTCTTCTGCACATTGAGGACAAGATAATACGCCGTGATGTGAGGTGCTGAATCTCGTCCCTGTAGGCCGTCTCGTCATTGTTGGTGATACGGCCAATGACTGTGGTGTCATCTGCAAACTGAACTATAACATTTGAAGGGTGAGTCGGCAGGCAGTCGTGGGTAAAGAGGGAGAAAAGGAGGGGGCTCAGCGGGTAATATCGATGGGGAAATTGCCCGTGATGGTGGAGGGAAGTGAGTAATCCGTTCTGAGGTTTAAAAGTTCTTGACGGCTGTGGAAGATCACATGACCTACACTTGTAAATAAACTTAAAACTAACGTATAAATAACAAAGAACACAACACCGAACAGGGAGCCGCAGTAGCCGCTGCGTCCATCGCGCCGCCATCTTGGATTATCTGGGCAGTGCTGTGCCCGATACAAACTCCTCTGACTTAGAAGTGGACAGGAGAATCCACGTGGCCACAAAAGCCTTCGGTGCCCTCCACAAACGACTTTGGTCCCACCATGACATCAGGCTGACAACAAAGATAAAGGTCTACAACACCGCTGTCCTACCGTCTCTACTACACCCCACTGGATGCGTGACCCTGTATCACAAGCAGCTCACCAGCAGAGGTTTTCTATGGGGAGCTGTGCCAGTGAAGAAGGAGGCAGGGAGGCCAGAAGCTACGCTTCAAAGAGGCGCTCAAGCGCCACATGAAGATCTGCGGCATAGATGACTTCAGCTGGGAGACAGTGGCCCTGGACAGACAGAGGTGGCGCTCCGCAGTAAGGCGGTCGAGAACAGCTGTTGAACAAAAGAGACAAGAGGCCTACGATAAGGCCCACCGTGCAAGACATAACAGACCAACTCAAACAACATTGGTCTGTGACAGATGTGGACGATATTGTGGCTCTAATGCGGCCCTGATGGCCCACAGGCCTGCTTGCCGAGCTTAAACCGCATCACAGTCATCGTCGTTTCAATGGACCGCCGAAGAAGAAGATTTAATATTTATTTAATATTTAATATTTATAGTATTTCATGTTTTATTCATAGTATTATTTATAGTGTTTGTAACAGTACTTCCCTGGTAAATGGGGAACAAGCCGGAAGAAGAAGAAGAAGAATTTGTAACTATGTGTTTGTGGTCACTCCTTGTATGTATTGTGCGGTTATGTGTTTACTGTTGTTATCGTTGCGCACACAGAAACAAATTCCAGGTCAACTGTACAGTTGATGTGAGAATAGATCGCTGAATCTTGAACCCTAAAATAGACCCTTAAAGAAGTGAGGACCCGCCAAATTAAAATCACTTTGCGAAAATGTCCTCGCCCTTATGGTTAAAAATTCAAACTGGTCCTCACCAAGACAGAAGTACATCAACACACACACACCACAGTCATGTCTGCATCACCCTTCTTGCTTTACCCTTTAATGATGATTAATAGATGCCCGTATTTGTCCCTTGAGGGGTTAAACTGTGTCACGGAGGCTGAGGATGATTTATTTAAAAGACCTCTATGGTTGTCCATCACACGGGTCACGGGGTCTCTTCATCCATGACAGAGATTTTCACTTCATCCCTGCAGGACGGATCATCGACCAGCGTCTCCTAATCTGCCCCGCCGGCCCCTCACCCAGGGCCATGTATAAAACACGTCATCTCTCTCTCTCTCTCCTCTCTCTCTCTCTCTCTCTCTCTCTCTCTCTCTCTCTCTCTCTCTCTCTCTCTCTCTGTGTCGCTCAGGACCGCCCATAAGGAGGAAAAGGGGGAAGTTTTCTGGGGCCCAGCAGTAATCCTGTTCATCCCAAATATCAGCAGTGGTGATGGTAATACTTGCCACTGAGTGTGACCGGGCTAAACATAAAGACGTTATAAGGGAGGGACTTTGCATGACACGGGACATGGCTGCTGTGTAAGACACAACGGTGAGGCCGTAAGGTAAGACGTTGCATTTTCTACTAAGAAATGTGTGGTGTAAGCGTAGCAGATCTTTGCTGACCTTGGTGTGTTTAAGTGTTTCAGAGAGTTCTATTATGGGGTGTGTGTGTGTGTGTGTGTGTGTGTGTGTGTGTGTGTGTGTGTGTGTGTGTGTGCGACCGAGTATCTCAGTTTACATGCATGTGTTGTGTTCAGTAGGAGAGAGCACGTGCATGCGTTGAGATGAGTAATGCAGAGGGTTTTTTGGGGGGGGGGCTTTTCAGCGGCCCAGCCATTTCTGTGGGCGGGCCTGCTGCCTCTCTTGCTCTCTCTCTCTGCCCCTCTCTCTCTGCCCCTCTCTCTCTTTCGCTCTCTCTGTCTGTCTCTCTATCTTTCTCTGTCTGTCTCTCTGTCTGTCTCTGTCTCTGTCTGTCTCTCACTCTGTCTGTGTCTCTTTCTGTCTGTCTGTCTCTCTTTCTCTCTCTGTCTGTCTGTCTGTCTCTCTTTCTCTCTCTGTCTGTCTGTCTGTCTCTCTTTCTCTCTCTGTCTGTCTCTCTTTGTCTGTCTCTCTTTCTGTGTCTGTCTCTGTCTCTTTGTCTGTCTCTCGCTCTGTCTGTGTCTCTCTCTGTCTGTCTGTCTCTCTTTCTCTGTCTGTCTGTCTCTCTTTGTCTGTCTCTCTTTCTGTGTCTCTGTCTGTCTCTTTGTCTGTCTCTCGCTCTGTCTGTGTCTCTTTCTGTCTGTCTGTCTCTCTTTCTCTCTTTCTCTCTGTCTGTCTGACTGTCTGTCTGTCTGTCTCTCTTTCTGTGTCTCTGTCTTTCTGTGTCTCTTTGTCTGTCTCGCTCTGTCTGTGTCTCTTTCTGTCTGTCTGTCTCTCTTTCTCTGTCTGTCTGTCTCTCTCTTTCTCTGTCTGTCTGACTGTCCGTCTGTCTCTCTTTCTGTGTCTCTTTGTCTGTCTCTCACTCTGTCTGTGTCTCTTTCTGTCTGTCTGTCTCTCTCTCTCTCTGTCTGTCTGTCTGTCTGTCTGTCTGTCTGTCTGTCTGTCTGTCTGTCTCTCTCTCTGTCTGACTGTCTGCATGTCTGTCTGTCTCTCTTTCTCTGTCTGTCTGTCTGACTGTCTGTCTGTCTGTCTCTCTTTCTCTCTCTCTCTGTCTGACTGTCTGTCTGTCTGTCTCTCTCTCTCTGTCTGACTGTCTGACTGTCTGTCTCTGTCTGTCTGTCTGTCGTCTGTCTGTCTCTGTCTGTCTCTCTCTCTCTGTCTGACTGTCTGTCTCTGTCTGTCTCTGTCTGTCTGTCTGTCTGTCTGTCTCTGTCTCTCTAACTGGCCCGTCATCTATTTATTCTCATATCATAAGTGTTGCATTTCATGACCAGTAAATCTCCAGTACTCCGCCTCTATTTTATTTTCCGTCGCAGCTATTCCTCTTTTTCTTTACCGATACTTTCCTCCTCTCGTCGTCCCATATGTCTTCCCATATGTCTTCCCATATGTCTTCCCACATGTCTTCCCACATATCCAACACAAGTAAAGAAAGCGGTCAGTACACACCGTTCTCACTGTGCCACACGTCTGTGTGTTCATGTGCCCGTTTTTTCTAAGTGTTTCTACCTGAAATGAAGGAAAACCGTCCCATTTTACCTCCTTTTCTTGTTTCGGTTGTCGTTTTATCTCTCTCCCTCCTCCCTCGTCTTCCTGAGACCCGAGGGGAGGAGAGCCGGGGAGATGGGGCGAGGTGGCAGGACGTCCAAAGAGACCTCATGATGAATGAGAGAAAACGCTGATGGATGAAATGTTCATCCGGGGAAAGACCAAGGACAAGCAGCTGCGGGTGGAGGAGGGGGGAAATGAAGGGATGAAGAGGAGGAGAAGAAGAGCCATTAAAGATGTAGGCGTACGGAAGCGCAGCAGCCTCAGCGTAGGCCGAGAAACACAAGCCGAAACCCATACGGACAACATGGCAGATCACACGTCCGCGTAAAGGTTTCTTTTTTATCGTTTACTTTCAAACGATGCTCGAACAAAAAGGAAACTAACGGGACTTTCAGGTTAAACCAGGAAGTGACACATGCTCAATGGGAGGCTGGGCTTGGTGCTGTGATCTGATTGACACTTGAATCCACCAATGACGAGTCTTCAGCTAATTGCACAAAGCATTCCCTCCTCCAACAGTCTCCGACCGGATGTGCCCATTTTACTCAATGGGACACGAAACCTCTACCGGAAAATGGTGGACTGCTCCCTCCGGGTTGGGGATGAGTTGTTGCCTCAAGTGAAGGAGTTCAAGTATCTCGGGGTCTTGTTCACGAGTGAGGGTAGGATGGAGCGGGAGACTGACAGGTGGATTGGTGCAGCATCAGCAGTAATGCGGACGTTGTACTGCACCATTGTGGTGAAGAGGGAGCTGAGCCGGAAGGCAAAGCTCTCAATTTACCAGTCAGTCTTGGTTCCAATCCTCCCCTATGGCCATGAGCTTTGGGTAGTGACCGAAAGGGTGAGATCGCGGATACAAGCGGCTGAAATGAGTTTCCTCCGTAGGGTGTCTGGGCTCAGCCTTAGAGATAGGGTGAGGAGCTCGGACATCCGGAGGGAGCTCGGAGTAGAGCCGCTGCTCCTTCGCATCGGAAGGAGCCGGTTGAGGTGGTTCGGGCATCTGATTAGGATGCCTCCTGGGCACCTTCCCTTGGAGGTTTACCGGGCACATCCAACTGGGAGGAGACCCTGGGGTAGACCCAGAATTCGCTGGAGGGACTACATGTCCAGTCTGGCCTGGGGACGCCTTGGGGTCCCCCAGGAGGAGCTGGAGGGCGTTGCTGGGGAGAGGGACGTCTGGAGTGCCCTACGTAGCTTGCTGCCACCGCGACCCGACCCCGGAGAAGTGGCTGAGGATGATGAGATGAGATGAGATGAGATGAGATGAGATGAGATGAGATGAGATGAGATGAGATGAGGTGAGGTGAGGTGAGGTGAGGTGAGGTGAGGTGAGATGAGGTGAGGTGAGGTGAGGTGAGGTGAGGTGAGGTGAGGTGAGGTGAGATGAGATGAGATGAGATGAGATGAGATGAGATGAGATGAGGTGAGGTGAGGTGAGGTGAGGTGAGGTGAGGTGACGTGAGGTGAGGTGAGGTGAGATGAGATGAGATGAGATGAGATGAGATGAGATGAGATGAGATGAGATGAGGTGAGATGGACACGAAACCTCTTCCTGTACTATCCAGTCCCTCTACTCTAATCTTGAATTGCCAGACGGCTGTCTCATCCAGCTCACTGAGAAATTTTCATCACAAAAAGGTAAAGAAATTAGGTTGACTAGACCCCAGAAATCCCGAGGCTGCCGTTTGATTGGCTGCGAGTTTGAAAATGGCACCTCCAGAAACGGCCCCTTCACTTGGTGTCCCTGTTCGGGTAGAAACAAGCCTCCTTCTTTATCTTAGCTACGCTAACGACAACAACAGATGAGGGTTGACTCACATCTGCTCCTGGAATCAGATCGTATGATTCAATGCAAACGCAGCCAACATGGAATACTATGGATTGAGTTGTTGCTGTTGTCACCTCGTAGGAGCCAAAAACGTGAGACCGTGTCCCAAATCCACATTACAGACCAGTACTAGTTTCTACCATGCACCGGCCTGGACAGGAGACCATACTGACAGAAAGACACGTGACAGAGATGAACATCGTCGTGTCGTG